>VMDO01016762.1:0-46840 GCA_007922755.1 Pedetes capensis | reverse complement strand
GGTTTAATGCATTAGACACAAATGACAGGAGACCAGAAGAGTTGTGGCATGACATAAAAGATATCATTCAAGAAGGAAGCAAAAAGTTCTTAAAAAGACAAGAAAAAAAGAAAAGACCAAATTACATGTCCAAAGAGACACTGGACCTTGCCCTTGAACGTCGAGCAGCTAAAGCAAAAGGAAGACATGATGAAGTTAACGAACTAAACAGAAGATTTCAGAAGGCAGCTCGAGAAGGCAAAAACAAATAGTATAATGACATGTGCAAGGAGCTGGAGGCAGAAAACCAAAAGGGAAGAACACGCTCTGTGTTTCTCAAGCTTAAGGAAGTGAAGAAAAAATTCAAGCCTCGAGTGGCAGTAGAGAAAGATTCTACAGGGAAAATATTAAATGATGCAGGAAACATCAAAAGAAGATGGGAAGAATACACAGAGTCATTATACAAGAAAGAATTGGTAGATGACCAACCATTCCAGGAGGTTGCATATGAAGAGGAACCAGTCAGCAGAGAGAATATCCAAATACTTCATATTTTCTGACTATATCTTTGAGATACACTCCTTTTTAATTTTGTCAATAGCCTTCTGAGTCTGTATGCAAACAGGGATTAAGAACAACAGAGATGTTTATGGTGCCTATAGTCTTAGGCATTGACCTGCCATCAAGTCCAGAGGCATTTCAGAGCATTGGTACCTCTGGAACAGAAGTGATGTGAGATTGTCTTCTAAGTTTCCTGGATATAATTGAACATATTTTTCCAAGATCGGGCAGTAGGCTCAGAATAAGTCCTTGAAGGTAGAACTTTCATTATCATCAGCCAATTTAGAGGGTACCATTCAAAGGATGTTTGTAAGTGCACATGTTTAGTGCCTAGGAAGTAAATGACCTCAAGTGATGTTGACCATGATTAGTCCAACGGGTTGCATTAATGAGGCAAACTGATATATCATTAGGTTTCAATACTGAGCCTATAGGAAAAGAACTATACTGAGTCTTAGTATTTTAAGGCCACTCCTAATTCTTGAATCACTGATTCCAGTCGGATTACTCACTTTATAAGAGTCTCTTCTTACTTGCCTTATGTGATATATAAGTTCCCAGTAATACATGAAGTGATTAAAGTTTTGTGTTTATAGCCAGGCATGAGTGTGCATTCCTATAATCCCAGTGACTCGAGAGGTTGAGGCAGGAGGATCACAAGTTTGAGGCCAGAGGCTGCCTGCATAACTTAATGACACCTTGACTCAAGATAAAAAATAGAAAATGGACTGGAGTACAGCTCAGTGGTACAGTGCTAGGGTACAGGCCCTAGGTTCAACCTCCTAGTACCACACATAAAACAATTGTGTTCGTTATTGATGCTAGTAAAGTAGCTTGAGAATATTAATCTATTCACTCAAAAGTAATTAAACCAAAAGTTATCAAAGGAAAAGATAGGGTGAGAATTTTGAATTGGTATTTTATGGTCTGTTTTGAGGCAAACTCTCCCATTTACTAACTAGATCAAATTGTCAAATTATTTAACTATAGAAAATCTTAATTCCCATTATAACATAACTATATCACAAGGACATGAGGGTGAAATGAGAGAATGTACATAAAGTGCTAACTTGAAAAGTGAGCTTATTTGGGGTTTATGTATACTGACAATTTATTTGCTATAGAAAATTCTAATGACTTTTGCTCAGGAACATAGCTGAGAGGCATAGATGTTCATGCATAGTGGAATGTTTACTTGCTAGACTAAGTAAACTGGGTCTGGGGATGAGTAGAGTGGTGGGGTGGGAAAATGAGGTTCCATTTGCATCCACTCATCTTAGTAAAGATGGTGCCCACCACAGAAAGAACACATACAAATGGGAATGTTAAGGTAGCTTTAAAAATACTGGGAGTGGGGTTTTATAAATGAGTACATCCAACTTCAACCACTTGGGGAAAGGAGTTAGAAAAATAAGTTTTTATTCAGTGCCTACTAATATATACTCTACTCAGTGCCTACAGTGTGCTACATTATAAACATTGCCTTTTCACAGTTTGTGATATAATTACCATTACTTTAACAATGGAGGTGAATTTCCTAAAGTTTGGAAACAAATTTTCTCAAGACTGAGATCTATACAATTGCAATGTTCTGATTGCAATCATTGTAATTGTGGAGTCCACGAAATTTCCCCACTCTAGCAATGCCTTCATCACCTGAACATGAGACACAAGACTGAAAGAAATGGATCAAGAAAGAGAGTAGGATGGACAATTTGGCCCTGAGAGACTTGTTGGATGAGTCAAGGTGTACATTTCTCCAATATGTACAAAGAGACTCCTTCCCCACTATCCTGTCTAAAATTCTAGGTCATCATGTATCCTCAAAGGTCACAACAACAGTCCCCCAAAGTCCAGCTAACAACACTGCTTTGGGCTGGTATAGGACTGATCCTAATACAAAATGGTAACCAAGACTAGAAACAGATCTTAGGAAAGAGAGACAGAGTTCTCCAAATCTTGAAGGATTTGGAAACACAAATATGAAGTATGATAAAAATACAATGAATATTTAAATTTAAAAATTATTATAGACACATTATAAAAGACACACTGCTATTACTGCTGCTAAGTGCTGTGGAGTTTGGTCTGACTCATAGAGACTCTATGTACAGCAGAGCAAAACTCGCCCTGACACTGTATCATGCTCATGATCTTTTTTATGTTTAAGCCCATTGTTACAGCCATTGTGTCAATCCATCTAGTTGAGGGTCTTCCTTTTTCTCACAGACCTGCTACTCTCTGAAACATCATATCCTTCTCCAGGGATTGGTCCCTCCTGACAACACGTCCAAAATACAGAAGATGCAGTCTAGCCATCCTTCCTTCCAAGGAGCTCCCTGATTATCCTGATAGGACAGATCTGTTGGTTCATTTAGCAGTTGAGTCTTCTTCCAATCCTGATGCGTCATTCTTCTTCATAAAGTGCAGCTTCTCAGATTATTTGCTCAGCATAGAGACTGAAGAGGTATGGTGAAAGGATACAGTGCTGACACACACATTTCTTGACTTTAAAGGCAATGTTTCCTTGTTCTGTTTGAAAGACTGCCTCTTGGTCTATGTACAAATTCCTCATGAGTACAATTAACACATTCTTTTCAATGTTGTCTATAACTTGTGTGATCCACATAGTCAAATGACTTCACATAATCAATAAAACGTAGAGAGACATCTTTCTGGTAGTCTGCTTTTGGCCAAAATCCATCTGATGTCAGCAATGATGTCTATGTTTCCATGCTGTCTTCTTGATTTTCTGGCAGTTCCCTGTCAATTGGCATTGCCACTAATCCCCCTCAAAGCACTCCTCCTGGCCTCAGACACACTTATCCCATTGTTCTTGCCACTTTCTTAAGCAGTTCTGGAAATCCTCTTTCATGAATGTCTTTACACTCTGCATCACACATCAATTGTGGTATGGCAATTCTGTCAAATAAAAACATTACAGCCTATCTTCTTCCACATGACTTCTGGCTCTTCCCCAAAGTTAAAATGACCAAAAAATATAAACAATTTTCAATCAATTCAGGGCATTGAGGCAGCCACGACAGCCCAACTGAAAAAACTTCACAAAAGAGCACATCCAGAACTGCTTCAGAAAGTGGCAAGAAGGGCAGGATAAGTGTGTCTGAAGGCAGGGGGAATATTTTGGGGATAAGTAATGCCAATGTGTCTATTACTGTAATTTTTTAAAAATTTAAATGTTTACTGTTTTTTCTGATTGTACTTCACATACCTAAGACAAGGTAGACTGGGCCGTATCAATCCCCAAAACCTAAACTAAGAAAACTTTCTCTTGTTTATAAATCCACCTATTTCTCATACTCTTGGGCCACCATTATATTTCTCTTCATTTGATAGGGATTTTGATGCAAGAGTCTCTTCTTACTTGTCTTATGTGATATGTAAGTTCCCAGTAATACATGAATTGATTAAAGTTTTGTGTTTATAGCCAGGCATGAGTGTACATTCCTATAATCCTGGATACACAAGAACTTCCTGGAATTGTCGAGTAGTGATGAAATTTCCTTGTGAAGCCTTGATGAGTACAAAAGGCTACAAACAACATTTCATGTGTTGTTCTAGGGACTGGAGGGCTAAAGGAAGACCTGAGACAAGTTTCTTACTTTATGGTTATTACAGAGAAGGGAAATAGAAAAATTAGTGGCAGCTCTTATGAAAATAATAGGAAAATTACAGTGAAGGTAATATTTCAAAATGGAGTCGGGAGCTGCTGCCTATCATGAGAATTTTGGTCACTTCCATACTTTGACTTCAGCCATCTGGAACAACATGAACTGCACAATGACACTGAGTCCAGAGGTTCAAAATGTATATCAAGAGGTTATCAGATTCTTGTTGTTTGGACATTTTCAATTCTGTTTGCATATTCTCTTCTTTATCTTTTATAGGTCTCCTTGGCTCTATTCCTTCTCAACACATAAATGCCCACTATTTTTTTTTTTTGATCTCTGAGGGTTGACCCAGGGTCTAACATGGATTTTTGCAAGTGTTCTACCATTGAGCTGTACCCCCAGCGCATTTTTTACTTTTTATTTTGAGTCTGGGTCTCAGTAAGTTACTTATGCTGCCTCTGGCCTCAAACGTGATCCTCATGTGTCCTCCTTGAGTTGTTGGGCTTATAAGGATGCACCACTGCATTCTGCTTATAAATATCTATCTTTTTTGACCTCCTTGGGGCACTGCCTCAGAAGTACCTGACTCCATCTCTCCCAAACTGCAATTCTTAAGACCCTACCTAAAGTCTTTCTTCTTTTGCAGTTTCTGTGTTTAGATTGATTGACACTCTACTTGAGGCTCCTTCCTTCTCTGGACATATACTTACAACATTTTATTCATTTTGTGATGCAACAAATATTTGTGGAGTGCTACATGTGCTCCCAGAAACTATTCTAGATGGTATAAAAATGTCCATGAGGAATTCAGACAGTCTTTGCTCTCATGGCAATTATATTTGTGGCTGGATTGGCAGGAGCTAGGTAAAAAAAGGATGAATCAAGATGCTATGTGATTTCAGCTAGTGATAAACACTTGGACCAAAAAATAAGACAGAGTAAGGAAGCAGTCAGAGTATAACTGAATAAGGGTGGCTGAGAATGGATGAAGGGCAAGGGTAAGCTAAGCTAAGGTGATTAGGTGAAGTATTCTTTAAGGATGGGGCTGGGATTTAGCTCAGTTGGTAGAGTGCTGCTCTGTAGTCTCTGAGGTCCTGAGTTCAGTTCCCAGCACTGCAAAAAGGGGAGAAGTATGTGGCACTCCACTCCTGAGAAGTATGTGAAATAATCAGCTGTTGAAAACCCTATGAGGGTGCTGTCGGGTCATGTCTGACAGCACCTAACAACAACAACTTTAAGGATGTGCTTTAAGGTAGGGGTGGTTTGTGAAGATATTCAGGGGGAAAAGGAAGCAGAAGGGGAAAGGAGAAAGTGAGACCATTTATGGAGGAGAGAGAGAGTGATGACTCTGGGGCCATGCCCTTGTGTAGGAGAACTGCTGAGAAGTGGCAGCAAGATGCAAAAAAAACCCAAGATGAGCTTGGATTCTCAACTGTGTGCAGCTGTATTTAGGTCTCTGTTTTTCTTCTAACTCTTAACAAAGTCAGATGAATTTAGGAGCACATTTCTTCCATGTGAACATATCCTTTTCCCCACCCTTCCTCATTTCCTCCTGGAAGAATGGGTTGTCGGGCAAGAAATTAATTTCATGAGGAAAGCTGGAACAGAGAATGTAGAACTTTGATTCTAGTGCAAGGGCAGCCCTGATTATGATAAAATCTGCCTACAACAGTTTCATATGTGTCTTTTCATTGGTAAATTATCATTCATTCTGCAAGGTGTGAGAACTCATTCATTTGTATTTGAGGAGACCATAATTTGAGCACTGTAATTATCCATCTCTTTCTTCTTTTTCTTGAGAAACTCCAAAAAGTGCATTGAAATATGCCCAGGTGCCTTTACTTAGTGTTACTCTAGACTCGCCTTTGCAGACTGAGGTTTACCACACTGTACTATCTTTTCTCTCCAAACGTTTTGTTTTAGTCAGGGTTGAACTCACAGCGTCATGGATACTTCGCAAGTGTTCTACGAGTGGGCTGCACCTCCCTGGCCATTTACTGTTTTTTGTTGTTGTTGTTTGTTTTGTTTTTGTTTTGTTTTGTTTTGTTTTTTGAGATAGGGTTTCACTGAGCTGTTCAGGCTGCCTGTGTCCTCCAACTCATGATCCTTCTGCCTCTGCCTCCTAAATTGCTGGGATTACAGGGGTAATCATGCCACCACACCCAGACTCTCTGGTCCTCTAAATGTTGGTAATGTTTTGGATAGTGCTTTACTTGGTTAGTACCTCAATAAAGCAAAGCAAAATATCTCACTTTATACTATTTCCACAAGTTCAAATATATTGAGAACTGGTATGAGATAGTGGGAAGAGTAGGAATTTTGGAGTCAGATTAGTTTGGATTCTAACTGTACAATACCATCATTTGCTAACTGTTTGAATTTAAACAAGTCCTTTTAGCTCCTTGACCTTCAGCTTCTTCTTGTATAAATAGAGCTCATAAGACCTACCCTATCTGGTTGTATGAAAGAGGATATTGAATATAGTACCTGGATGTCAAGACCTAGGATATGCTAAGTCATACAGTTGCTACTAACCTATCTTTTAAAATTTAACATTAATAAATACAAATTGGATCATCAGCTTGTCATACATTGATACTAGTCCAGCATCTGTCTCCAGATATTCCAGGATTTGGAAATTCTTATGTCTTACCTAGACTCTTTTAGCTTTGACCTTCTCTGTTTTTTTCCTTCCTTCCTTTCCTTTTTTTTTTTTTTCATTCTACCAGGACAAATTTTAAGAATCTGACTTTATTGTGCACATCAAATTTCTTTCTTTGATTTTGTTAAAGAATATAGTTTTTTCAAAATGAAAAAGTATGACTATATAAATAAATGGGCTGGGGTTTAACTCAGTTGGTAGAGTGCTGCTCTTGTGCACTCTGAGGCCCTGGGTTTCATCCCCAGCATTGCAGAAATGGGAGAAGGACCTGGCAGCCCACTTCTGAAACAATCATGAAACCATCAACCATTGAAAACTCTATGAATAGCAGAGAAGCACTGACATAGTACCAGGAATGGCACAGTGTCAGGGAATGTTTCATTCTGTTGTATATAGAGTTGCTATGAGTAGGACCTGACTCCACGGCACCTATCAAAAACAATATATAAATAAATGAATAAAAATTAACAAATAAAAAATAATTATATTTAACTCATTATTTAATGAGGGAAGAAGTAAGATGTTAAAACTGGTTCAAAGGAAAAGTTAAAATATCATACACATGTATAGGCTTCTTTCCTTCTTTTCTCTTTTGAAAAGTCCACGTCCATGTTTTGGATCTCTCTCTGTCTCTGTCTCTGTCTCTGTCTCTGTCTCTGTCTCTCTCTCTCTCTCTCTCTCTCTCTCTCTCTGCCAGAACTTACTCTAAAGCATGTACTTAATAAACTGTGTAACTTAAAAAAAATCATACACATGTATAACAAAGTTAGTCAATATTCCTAGGGCAATAAGAAATTGTCCTCTGGACACAACTTACATGTGTATGGACAAGAATCATCTGCATGTATTCTATAATTTACAGAATTCTAAAAGGACTTTAAGACAATGAATAAAGATAAAGGGTGTGCAAGGTAGAACATTCTGACTTTTTCCCCCACTTCAAAATATTTCATGGTTATTCCTGACAAATCTCTCCTATCTTATCCTGGCCTTGCAAAAATGGACTATTTTTACAAGATCTAAATTGCCCATCAATTATACACTATAGCCTAACAAAGATCCACTCTTTTTTCTCAGGGACATATTGCTGCCATCTTTGTTTCCACTTCTCTGCCATGTCAATAAACTACCTGACACCTTGCAAACACTCAATAAATGCTACTTACCCTTTGCCCTCCCTGACTTGTTCTTTAATTCTCAGCTCAGGTGTTATATGCCTTGCATGACTTCCCTGAGCAGAAAGTATTCTTCCCATTCTGAATTTTCACATATTTGTACTGTTACTGCTCATCACAAAGACTTGTAATTCAACAAGAGTGGATGCTAAGTGTTTGTACCACAAAAATGATAATGATGTGAGATAATGTATTTGTTAGTTTGCTAGACTTTGCCATTCTGTGTTGTTGTTAGGTGCCGTGGAGTAGGTA
Source organism: Pedetes capensis (assembly GCA_007922755.1). Classification (NCBI taxonomy): domain Eukaryota; kingdom Metazoa; phylum Chordata; class Mammalia; order Rodentia; family Pedetidae; genus Pedetes; species Pedetes capensis. The sequence goes on along the minus strand of VMDO01016762.1, from coordinate 38,579 downwards.
TCTGACTCACAGCAACCCTTGTAGGGTTTTCAATGGCTGATTGTTTTGGGATTGCCTTGGGAGTGGATTGCCAGGTCCTTCTCCCATTTTTGCAGTGCTGGGAATTGAACTCAGGATCTCAAATACTACAGTGCAGCACTCTACCAACTGAGCTAAATCCCAGCCTTGGAGCTAAATCCCAGCCCTTGCCATTCTGTAGTGAAGATATATTGGAAAACATCATATTATATACAATAAATGTGTACAATTTTATCTGTCAATTTGCCCAAAAAGAAAAGAAGGGAGTATAAATATCCCTAAGTAACATTCACAGAATCTGCTATCGATCTTTGAAGTTATGGTTTGGACAAAGCTTAACTGATTTGAGGAAGTGAAATAAAGTGAGAAGTGAAATAGTGGCTTTATGTATGTTGGTATTTTGATCACTCCTACATCCCAGCACTACAAAAATGTGAGAAAGATGTAGCAATCGGCTCCTGACACAATCCCAAAATAATCAGCCATTGAAAACCCTATGAGGGTTGCTGTTTGATGGCACCAAACAACAACAAATCTCATTTTAGCATCAGAATGTACTTTTGGAAAAAATTAGGCATGAGTCAATGGCATAGAATCTGTGAGAAAGCAGAGGAGACAGGAGAAGTCCTCTGAAATCTAATTATAGGTTTCACAGAGAACATAAAAATTACTTTTATTCAAGCAGTGAGATACAAACAGGGAAAGATTATTTAATTGCTTTCATAAAATGGAAAAACATATTATTGTTTCTCAACCTGTTCATAAATATTATAATTAGTCATGTAGAACTTCGGGTTTCTCAAGGTGGGTTCCATGCTCTCAGTGCATTAGACTCACCCATGTGCTTATTAAAAGTCAATTTGAAACTATTTTTGTTGTTGTTGTTGTTGTTGTTTAGCAACACCCTCTACATCAGATTATCTGAGGGTGAGTAAAATTTTTTATTTTTATTTATTTATTTATTTATTTATTTAATTAATTTATTTATTACAATACTAGGGGTTAAACCCAGGGCCTCATGTTTGCGTGCTTTGCAAGTGCTGTACCACTGAGCTGCACCTCGGCCCATTTTTTTTTTTTAACTTTTTGAGACAAGGTCTCACTAAATTATGTAGAATGCCTCTGGTCTTGAACTTGTGATCCTTCTGCCTCTGCCTCCTGAGCCACTGGTATTATATGTGTGTGCCACTGCACCCAGCTAGTATGAATTTTTATTAAAGACATGAGGTAAATGTATTATTTTTAAAAAGAAATTGGTACTTATTTTCTTCCAACCTTATTTCTATTTGCTTAAGAGCCTGTGGAAAAGCAGCCTAAGACCAGTCAGTTGTTCTTGCCCTCCAGTGACTTAGCAGTCTTGCCTGGTGGGCTGGGTGCTTCAGTCTTCAGTGGGGAGCTACCATATGGGCATAGAAAGCACCTCCCCACCTTCAGACCGGTCTGTGACTCCAGGGTGAATGGCACTGAGCTCGACCCAGTCTTGTCTATTCACCCTGAAATTCCTTGTTGGTCACAGCTGTTTTAGTCATGGTATGTACTTCTTTTCAGTCTTTTCAGGATCTCTGCAGGGGAGGTCAGGCATGACTTCGCACATGTATTCACAGAAAATGGTACCATGCATGCAGACTTTCCAGTGCCAGCATCTGCCATCAGGCCCACCAAGAGAGAGTTCTCTTATTGCACAGGATGGTGATGTCCACAGGATGCAGAGAAGAAGCTGTGCTACTTTGAGCAATGCAGGTAGGTTGACACAGATGCCTCTGAGAGAGGCTGGTGGTCTGCCTGAAATCAGTGGTGATCAGGAGATATAGATCCCCAAAGGCTGTTTGGATCTAGTCAGCGAAGGTGCCAGGGATGATGTGGCCAGCAATCGGAGTGGCTCTGGTTACAGCAGGAAATTCAGCACAGCCCACAGCCAGGATTCCTGGAAGTCAGAACACTGCCTTCAGTGGGGTTTTGCATGGCTACTATGGCCGGTGTTACTGGCAAAAACTTTTCTATGGTCTCTTTCTGATATATGATGTAGATGCCACTGCTTTCCTTTTGTAAATGTGCAGTTCCATTTGAAAGTCAAGGATTTCGCCACCTAAGCGGGCTTTCGCTGTGAAGAATTTGAAAACATCTTCCTCCTTAGTTTGCAGAATATCGAGGGCTCTGGGCATTGAAAAAGCTTCATTTTACTTTATGATGAGAATATAGAACAATACGAAATGGATCTCGGCCTGGGTGGTGTGGAAAGGCATGTTGTTTATTGTTAGGTGCTATGAAGTCATGTCTGACTCACAGCGACCTTATGTACAACAGAACGAAACACTCCCCAGCACTGTGCCACATCTGGCACTATGTAAGTACTTCTCTACTATTCATAGAGCTTTCAATGGCTGATTGTTTCAGGAGTAGATTGCCAGATTCTTCTCCCTAGCCTGCATCACCTGGTACTCCCAGGCTGTCTCCTATCCAAGGACTAACCAGGCTGACCCTGCTTAGCTTCCAAGATCAGACAGGATCTGATGTCAGGGTGCTATGGCTGCAGATGTGGAAAGGCATAGGTGGTTCTTATGGCTATTGAATTGTGGGAACTCAGCTGAGTAAATACGTTATTTTAGAAAAGAGAAATACCTGCTTCCAGAAGACATAAGAGTATGACCAGTGTCTGTTAAGAATTAACCTGTCACCTAGGTGAGGCTCCAAACCACATTGGTCCCCAATTCTTCAGAGAAAGTATTAAACTAATCTCCAAGTCTCTTCTAATCCTGAATTTGGTTTACTCTTTTCATAAGCCAGATGAAGATAAACCTGTTCTGATAAGAATATATCTGGAGAGCACAATGTATTTCCTTCAGGCTTCACAAACCATTCAGTCATCTGACAACAGAGAAAGGCACCACACAAAGATTCAGCATCATTCCATGACCCACTATTTATCATAGGTCTATTCATGTGATCAATTTTTGTGTGTGTTTTCTGTTGTTTATGTGTGCATAGCACTCTTTTCTCTTGAAAGAACTAAAGCAGAAACACCCTTCTGAACTTCTTCCTCCAGGGATACAGTGTACCTGAAGCACAAAAAAGAATTAAATAGAAATGCAGGCACTTGGCATTATGAGCAATAAAAGTCCCATTGTTCTTTCTGAAATAGACTGAATGGCAATGCTCATCCTCCCTTGTACTAGAGCTCAATTAATTTAGTTAGACTAATTTTTCTTCCTTTATTAACTGTCCTCTGTGCTTAATGGGACCTGATGTGAGATGGAAAGACAGAATGCTTGAGTGTCTAGGACTAATTTTATCATTGGAGGTGGTTGCATGGAGCTCCAAGCCAGGTGCATTTCAGTCTTAATGAGGTGACAACTTCCTGATGCTTTTGACCTTGTCCATTTTAGGTGGGAATTTGTAGAAACCATTAAGACAGCTTACAGTATAATGTGACAGAATTGTCTGCATCATCCTTCCTTATTCATTTGCGCATCACCAGCATATGGCAAGTGCCATTTCCTGTAGATAGCAAATAACATTCATCTACTCGGTCATGCAATAGATGCAAATGGGAGCGGACACCTCCTCTTAGCTCTCCTTTCTAACATGAAATCAGCATTAATAAATCCAAAATTATTCCAGTTTTACTTAGGAGTCCCACACCAAATTGACAGGTTTCTTATAACTCCACCAAACGTGGGTCCAATGCCTGAGAACAGAACATGTAAAGTAAGACTCACCGAAAGATGCTATCTGTCTCGAGGGACTCTTCAAGGGGAGGGTCCAGACCACCCTCACCAGAATCACCTGCTAGGCTTGAGCTTCTTCCCAAATTTGATAAATCAGAAAAGTTGATAGAGTCATTCTTACCTATAAATCCCTGTGTACCACTAACTTGTGGCACATTGTAAAGGTTATGTTTAAAGTGTTCCATGAAAGGAAAAATGATGGCTATCTTTGATTTTTGTTAATACCTGATCATGCTTTCTCTTGAGTTCTCCTGAGAAACCATTCAGCTAAGATGGATACAGTTTCTAATAGACTCATGTTAGTCATTTATTTATGAAATCTACCCCCTCCTCAGTCTATGTCTCCCACGTCTTTTCAGTGAAGATATCATCTTAATAAATCAAAAAAGGTAAAATCAATAAACAATAAGCAAAATAAAACCCTTTCCCATGGCTGTTTTTTTTTTTCCTTTTTTTTTCCTTTTTTTCCTGTCTTACATGAGAAAAGCATATAATTGGTACAAAGTCACATTAAGAGAAAAACCCTTCAGGGGTACAGGCTTTGTGTGTGGTAAGTTCTCTTGACATGAACAGAAGATGTTGAATAATTGCATAGTTTCATGGTTGTTGGTCTTAGGGGTGAGTCACTGATGTAACAATGATGTTAAAGACTCGGTGGCTTTTCTCAAAACATTTTGTTAATGTCTACATTTCCTGAGGAGCAAATATATCTTTGTTTTCTTACGGTAGATATTACAAACAAACAGAAGATTTTACAATGGGACGATAGGTATCCAGTGACATAGTAGAGACGAGTTTAAGAATGTCATACATGGGGTCACCTGTGCCTCCTTGCCTCCTCAGTTCTCACTAACCCTCCACCTGTAAAGTGCTTATGTCATTGGAACATGTATGTATACTGTATATATATGTGAGGAAACAATCACACTCTTTTTTTTCTTTTAGAAGGTAGAAGTTCATTTTCCCAATTCTAGGTTTATGCTCCGGGCTGAATTGCTAGCCTTCCATTTCCCTTTTTTTACCTTTTTACTGAAATTTAACTCTTCCCTCTGTAATTTCTTCCCAAACATGCATACCCAACCATATCCTCAAAGCCTAAGACACACAGGGTTGTACGCATGTAAGCATAGCAAAACACTGATAAAGGAAATCATTTGCTCTGCAGTATAAGCAACTAAATAATGTTGTCAAAAGGAACCTGAGCTCAGAATCAGGATAATTTATATTTCCTCATTTCTATTGACTAGCTATGTGATCATTAATATTTTAAATGTCTTCAGTTCAATATCCTCATTTGGAAAGAATGTAGTTGGACTTGTCTTGCTTGAACATAAGATGGATATAAAGATCACATATGTAAATTTAGTTGAAAATGTAATTGAAGATCATTTCAGGAAATAACTAAAATTAAAAGAAAAAATATTTAAGGATTTTTTTTTGTCCCACAAAAGAGCAATTGGAGGACAATTCAGTTTTTACATATTGACAAAAGGTATAAAAACACATTTTTTTCCATGAGACAATAATAGTGTTCACAATGTGTCTTTCACATAAGTTGTTTCTTTCTGTTCTGAAGCAGATCATCATAAGAAACTGTGAGATCCAAAGGTCAACCCAAAAGGGCTAATTATGGAAACCAAAGAGCCTGTGAAGACCAGAGACGGGGACAGTGTGAAGTCAGTACAGATGGTACAACCATAGCTCTTGGCCATTCAGCCAAGGTGGCCAAGGTAGACTGAAAAGAACCCCTTGCTTCTGAAGGCTGAGATGAACACTGAAGGAACCACAGGTGGAGGTCAGCCAGTAGTTATTGTAGTACCCAGAAGATGCACCCAGCACAGAATATGGCTGGGTGGAGGTGGGGCATGAGCCCACAGTAAACCACGTGGGGTGGCTTTCCAGTTTGGACAAAAAGACTACTTGTTTTTTTTTTTTTTTTTTTTTTTTTTTTTTTGCAGCAATGCAACCAAATGCATGAATGTGCAAATACAAAGATAGATGAAAAGGAAAAGAGTGACAGTAGCAAGAAATAGCATCCACAGTTGAAGCAGACAGTAGCAAATATTACTAACTGGACTTAAATAAGTGTGGTGGTGGTGTGCACTGACACTTTAGATAGGGTTCTAGAACTACTGAAACTACATAAAGAAATAAAATTAGTAAGTAATTGTAGAATCTTTAGTATAAGTTGGTGGCTCATAATAACACCACCAAGGCTAAGATGTAGCAGTCCCTGAGTGAGGTGGGCCTGAGAATTACAGCAAAAACAAATCCATATTTTATGCAGATATTAAAGGTATGTACATGCTTGCCATTTACCTTTAAGTAAATCACTTGTTTTCATAGTTTAAAAACTTTCATATCAGTAGGACAGAAATGACCAAATTTGAATGGACCCAACTAACATGCAGACAAGATTTTAGAGCCTGGCAGATATTAACCTTGGAAAAGTCTATACAACTTATTGCAAAAACATTGAAAATCCAGCTGGAACTGTCTCAAGTGTAAGTATGTCAGAAAGGTCAGAGAAAAGCTTGTTGGAAAACCTAAGATGTGACACAAATGCAATATTTTGTTACTAAAAATAACTATGTCACAAGCACAATGATCTCTGGAGTGGAGTGGGTCAGCAAGCAGCTACCTGCCTCTGCATGCACAATCTAGTATACTTCTTTACTGGAAACTTGATGAAATGATGGTGGTTAAATTTGTTGAGATTTGTAAGAAGGTAAACACATAACTATGATTATTATTAAAGCTATCATCTAAAGTGACCTTTTGCCTACTAACTTTTTATTGCTAACATAATTTCTTTTATTGCTCTACTGGTTTGTTAGTTCTGCACTTGAGTGTTCATTATTCGTCACTCAACAGTGACCCATGGCTCACCCTAATATGTGCTAAACACTGTGCTTTCAAAGAATTCTAGTCATTAGCAAAGCAAACAAATTCCCTGTACCTCCAGAAGTTGGTAGTCCAATGTGGAAGCAGAAATTACAGGCATAATTGGATGCATGTGGGTGAGGGATGCATGTCACTATAAAGTGTCATGAGTATAACAATGTGCAGAGTTTATGAAATGACAGAAGTCAAGGATCTTGTTTAGATGAGGGCTTTGTGAAGGAAGATCTCAATTAACCATCAGCCTCACAGATGAAGTGGCTCTTAATCTGACACTTGAAGCACGAATGGAAATGAGAAAATGTTTGTGAGGTAAGAGCATTTCACGTACACAGAACAATAAGTATGAAGACAGAGATGTGACTCAGAGTTGGCATATTTGAAAAACCAACAGAAAGCCATTGTGGTCTGAGTCTAGTACATAAGTTGTTGTTGCTCTTAGGTGCTGTTGAGTTGGTGTCCAACTCATATGAACAACAGGCGAAACAGTATTGTCAATATTTCTCTGCTATTCATAGGGTTTACAATGGCTGATTTAGGAGTGGGTTGCCAAGTCCTTCTCCCAAGCCTACAGCATCTGGTGTTCCCAGGTGGTCTCCCATCCAAGTACTAACTAGCCCCAACTCTGCTTAGTTTCCAAGATCTGACAGGAACGAATGCCACAGTGGCATGGGATAGCAAAATCAGAGGAGCAGAGTATGGCTGGGGAGAGAGGCTGGGGCAGGGTTGTGTTCCCAGAGGACTATGTCAGAACCTTAGAGCACTTAGGTTTTACCCCCAGTGGGATTCCCAGGGATTTTTTTAGTCATTCTTTTCATGTCAGCCCTTACCTCTGCTCTATGATCTCCATGATTCTGCTTCTGTGGATTTAAACAACCATGTGTACATTGAAGATATTTTTTATTTCTTTATGAAACCATCATTTTAATCAATTTTAGAACTTTTTAATAACCCCCTGGAAGAAGCCATACTCACTTAGTAATAATCTTTCACTCTCTCCCCTAGCCTTACACAAACACCAGTCTCTATGGATTTGCCTAGTCTTGACATTTCAAATGAACAGAATTATACAATATATGTTCTTTTGTAACAGACTTCTTTGACTTAACCTGCATTTTATAAGACTGATGAATATTAATAAATGTTTGACCTTATAATTGCATATGTTCTGAACACGTACAGACTTTATACATTTTTGTAATTATTCCCTAAACAATGCAGTAAAACAACTGTTTACATAGTGCTTTATTTTGACTAAGAGATGCCCCTCATAGGCTCATGGGTTGAATCTTTGGTCTGCTGATGGTACAACTATTTTGGGAGGTTGTAGAAACTTTAAGAGGTACAGCATAGCTGGAGGAAGTAGGTCAGCAGGGATGTGATTTGAAGATCATATGTGGCCCCTAGTCCCTTTCTCACTCTCTGCTTTCTATCTGCCATTAGGTGAAGACCCTCTTCACCCACATGCTCTTGCCACTATTATTTTCTGTCCAAGAGCACAGAGCCCATAGACCATGGTCTGGGCATTCTGAAACCATGAGCCAAATTAAATCCTTTCTCCCTTAGGTTGTTTCTGTCAAGTATTTTGTTACAGAGATGAGAAAGATAATTGATACATGCAGCATTTCCATTGTATTATATACTATAGGGAATCTAGATATGATTTTAAGTATATGAATGTGCATAGGTCATATGCAAGAGACTTGAGCATCCACAGAATTTGGTATCTGACCAGGTCCTAGAACTAATCTCCCATGGATACCAGGGGATAACCATATTTCTGAATTCCTTATGCCTAGATTTTTCCAAACAGTTCTAACCTTTGTTTTCTGGCAGTTTCCATGTAATTTTCCTTGTTATTTTATATAAAGATATAAAAGAAAAAAAAGGCTGAAACAATACTATGACATTAAAAAAAAAAAAGACTCAAAATAGAAACCAGGCCAACACTGCACATACAATGGCCCTTGTCCGTTTAGAAAGGAGCCTTTCAGAGGTAGTAGGGGTATTCCACATACAGGAGAGAGGACAGTAGATGAGCCTGTTCAAAGGCAACCTCTGTGTTGTGCCATTAGGTAACAAATAGTCAAAATCAGAATGTCCCAGAGACAGACCCATTATAGAACACAGCTTTATCTTACTTCTCTTATAGTACTAAAGGCTTGTCCCCAATTCATCATTCAGATAGTACTCGACCATACAAGTAAATAACAAAAAATTCTAAAGCTCAATGTGCTACTGGTGGTACTTAGGGCTATGCATAGGTAGCCAGAGCTTAGTTTCTGTGACTACCTAGCATTGGAGATTCTGGTAGTAGCATTTCCCAGGGACCAAATCAGATGCCTTCATGGGAGTGTCTGTTAATTTTCCCTATCACAGAAGAACTAGTCAAACTTAGTCCCTAGAGTGAGGAGGGATTTCACAAGATTTTTCAGTGGATTTTCTCTTAATCTTTTAGATTCTTTCCCTCCCCAACTCTTTCCCCATCACCTTCCCCATTCCAACACATAGGGTTCTATTTGGCAGGGGTCTGGAAAGTGGGGAGCTGTTGAGATAAGAGGAGCTAGGGAGAAAATCAAAACTATTTTCTTAATGAAAATTTCAGTGGGGACCTATGTTTAAAATGTATTCCTTAAAAAAATATTCATCCTGAAAAAATAGAATCACAATACCTAACAATTTTGCAAATTGTTTAAAGTGGTTAAGTAAATCCTTGAAAATGAGATTATTGAAATGAAGAAGCAGTCCTTAGATGGCTAAGTACATTTCAATCTTGGGAGAATTTGGTTTAAAATAATCATTGACTAATCATTAATATTATTTTATTATTATTAATTTTTCTCTTTAAGAAAATGTAATCTCAGCAATTTCCATATAGAGATTGTACCAGGTCTAATTTCCTTCCTCTAGCTTGTGACTCAGTTGTTTATACTTAAGGTAGCAATAACAGTCAAATCCTGTAGGGTGTCAACCATTAGAAATTATCTTCTAGGTTTAAATATGTGAGTTAAATGCAGCTCCAGGTGAGACCCTGGGGACTTAACAGCTGAGGAAAATGTGCAACCAGCACTCACATTTCATTTTTGCATATTCCGTATTATTGTCTTCCAAATATAACATGGATTTTCCTAGAGAGACTCTCATAGGAATAAAAAGAGAACTAATATAAGTAATGGTTAGTAATATTATGTTTTGGCAGTACTTTCCTCTAAACTCATAGGTCCACACTCAAAACGAATGGCGAACAGCAGGAGTCAGTCCCTGTGTAAGGAAAAATTAGCTTCTGGTCAGAATCCCTGGCAAATGATCTACCTAGGCTACAATTGGGCACAATTGGTCTCATTAAATAGTCATTGTCTGCCTCCTTAAAAAAATTTGTGTAACACTAGTCATAACAACATTGCTTTCACAGGGAGTAGTTAACAACAGTGATGGAGGACCGATGAGGAAAATAGAATGAGTTAGCTTCTGGTTGGGTATAGACATTGGTTTTTAGACTTACTCAGGAATATAAGATAGTCACAAGTTCTAGATACTGAGAGAGAGAGAGAGAGTTGGGAAAGCAGGTGTCTTCCTGTTATGTTGTCTTCTTGTTCTGCTTTTCCTTTTGACTTTGCTGCCAACCCTCAATGCCTTTCTTGACAGAAACATAGACAATCACCCCTTTGTGTCCCTGAGTTCAATCTACCTATATGGATTCAACTAACTGTAGGTTGAAAATATTCAGGAAGAAATACCATCTCCACTGAATATATACAGATTTTTTTTTACTATCATTATTTCCTAAAAAATATAACAACCATTTATATAATACTTTCATTCAACTAGGTGGTATAAAGTAATCTGGAGATGATTTGCAGTATACTGGAGGATTGTGTAGGGAATGATCAAATACTATACCATTTAACATAAGGGCTGTGGGATTCACAGATTTTGTTATTTATTAAGGGGGGGTCCTGGAATGAACACCTCCATGGATAGTGAGGGTCAACTTTATTAGGAAAGGACATTTTTATTTCATAAAGTATTGATTTGAGAAGAGTTTCTCTCCTCTGATGAGATTTCTTGTCTTTCAGATATCTTTTTCCATGCTTTGATCTCTAAGAGGGCCATGTACTATACACATATTAAACGGATATTCCCAAAGATTTAATTTTTTAAATAGGTGACTATATTCAAAAGAACCCCATATAACAATTCTGGCTAGAATCCCTGGCAAATGATCTTACTGGGTTATAAATGGGCAGAATTGGCAGTAAACAAATCTAATTTTTGTTTAGATATTCTCTGGCAGTCATATGAAGGATATATACATATATACATATATATGCATTTATGTGTATATACACACAGACACACACACAGACACACACAGACACACACACACACACACACACACACACACACACACACACACACACACACACACATATATATATGGGACTGGGAGACATGGGAAATCCATTGAGGAAGTTTTATAAAAATGCAAGTACAAAAGGGATAATAGCAACTAGAATAGAAAGGGTATATACATGCATACATATATTCCCTATGTGTCTTTCAGCTTATTGTGTTGTGGGGGTTTGAGTGTTGCTGTGATGCTGAAAGCTATGCCACTGCAATCTCTGCTCCCAGTAGGGCCACCCATGGTGGATAGGTTTCAGGTGAGCTTTCAGACTAAGACAGACTAGGGAGAAGGACCTGGAAGCCCATTCCTGAAACAATTAGCCATTAAAAACCTTATGGATAGCAGAGAAGCACTGTCAAATATAGTGCTGGAAAATGAGGCCCTCAAGCTGAAAGGCATTCAAGAAGCAACTGGGGAGGAGTTGACTCTCCAAAGTAGAGTTGATCTTAATGATGGGAATGGGGTAAAGCCCCTGGGACTTCCTTTTGCTGATGTGACATGACTCAATGAGAAGAAACATAGTGACTGCAACAATGGGCTCAAACATAAAAAGATTGTGTTCATGGCACAAGGTTGAATAGTGTTTTGTTCTCCTGTACTTAAGTTTGCTATAAGTTGGATCCAACTCAATAGCACCTAACAACAACACATACATATGCATATGTAAAAGTATATAAGAGGAACACTAGTAGGATTTACTGACCACCTGGATATAGAAAATCAAAGAAAGGAGGGTACTAGCTTGATTCCTGAGCAACATGAGTCCCCTTAATGAGACAGGAGGACACCAAGCAGGCTAGGTTGTAATGTGCTGACAAGCAGGCTCCAGTTCACAGAGGCTTAACAAAGCAAATATTTATTTCTTGTTCAGACAACTAGGCAGAGAGATTATAGATCATAGTCACTAAGAGAAGCAGATTAAGAGAGGTTACCATGATGTTCTTGTTTCAGTGTTTCCTTTCACACACTGAGTCTGAGGAAGATAACATGCAAAATGATCCACTAGTTCTCCAAGCTGTTTATACGGAAGCAAAAGACACACTCTGGTCTACTAGTATTCATTAATGGCCAGACTCATTACAAGGCCATCCTTATTACCACCATGCTTCTTCTTGTTGTTGTTACATGCTGTCAAGTCAGTATCCGACTAATAGCAACCCTATGTACAGCAGTCGAAACACTATTGTTAGTGCTTCTCTGCTATTCATAGAGTTTTCAATGGCTGATTTTTTGGGGGAGTGGGTTGCCAAGTCCTCTTCCCAACCCTACTGGTTTTCCCAGACAGTCTCTCATCCAAGTACTAACCAGATTTGACCCTGCTTAGCTTACAAGATCTGATGGGCTCTGATGCCACAGTGGTATGGCTGCAGACATCATCATCAGGTAGGGAAACATAAACTTCCTAGCACATGGAAGAATAAAAGAAATAGATATTGGTAAACATGAGGGATGTCCACCTTTGCAGGAATAGGAGAAGCATATAGCTGTGATATTGACAGCCTTATGGAAGAGATCTTATAGATTGGTGTGGGGAGAGTTGGGGCAGTGCACAAATGTGAAAAAGACATTGCGCAAGGTGCTTATATTCATTTGAGAAGCAATACATATTTAGTTTCCAATAAAAAGGGAGTTATTGCTGTGTAGTCCAGGAGAGAGATATAATGGTAGATGGTGATTTCAAGTCATTGAATACTGTGATACTTAGTGTTATGAGAGTGTATGGATGCTCATGGGGCTGGGGTTTAGCTCAGTTAGTAGCATGATGCTCTGCACTTCCTGAGGACTTGGGTTTGATCCCCAGCACCACAAAAATGGGAGAAGGACATGGCAATCCATTCCCAAGGCAATCCGAAACAATCAGCCTTTGAAAATGCTCTGAGGGTCTCCATGAGTCTGATCCGACTCCATGGCACCTAACATCAACATGGATGGTCACAGGGAGAGTATGTAAGGGGATAATTGAAGTGGAATAGGCTTTGGAAAACTCCAACATCTAAGGTACAGTTAGAGAGAAAGAATCAGAAAAGGACAAAAGTAAATGAGTACTAGCTGTGTGGGATATAGAACACACATTATGCCAAATTAGAAAAGAAAACATAGAAATATGTTCTTAGAATTTTTTTATTATTTGCTTGAGTAAAAGGAAAGATATAAACTATAATTCCACTGCTATGATTTCTAACAAACATATCGCACAGAGGTACATAGAGTATTTGGAAGTAACCTTGAAACAATTCCTCCTGCCAGTCATTCAGCAGCATATCAGAGCTGAAAGGAATTAAATGGCTCACATAGTGAGGTAAGCAATCTTGTTAAGCTGAAGTTCTAAGTGACCCCTGACTGACATACCTCAAACTTGGGAAGTCTTTGACTTTCACAACATGGAGATTGAGATTTCAATAGCAGTTTGTCTTTTTGGAGTAATGATTACAATCCTACAAGAAAAGTGAACTTTCAAAGCAACATCTGAAAGTGTACCTAAAATAACCCTTGCTGCTTTCAAGAGGCAGTTACTCTGACAGGCTGAGGGTTGGTACTGGTAATGTGATCAACTATGTTCCAGATCCAAGAGAAGATGGAGGTTCCTAGAGCTAGGAAGTTAGAAAAGTTGGCTAACAAGAGAAAACTATTACGATAGTGATTCCTAGATTAAGCCTATTATTTTGAGGATGTAGTATTTATGCAATAGGCAAACTTGAAGGATTCCAGGAGAACCTATCAAAATAATTTGGTCTTCCCTGACACACCTCCATCTCTCAGACCTGTGACTGACTTTCTATTCATTTTGTTGGAAATGGCTTGGTAATTTTTCCTATGAATGGCAGAGAAGCACTGACAATTGTGTTGGGCATGGCAGAGTGACAGGTAGTGTTTCATCTGCTGTAGGTATAGGGTCGCTATGAGTTGGATTTGATTTGATGGCACTAATAACAACAACGGGCTGGTATTTAGCTCAGTTGGTAGAGCGCCGCTCTGCAGTCTCTGAGGCCCTGAGTTCGATTCCCAGCACCCCAAAAATGGGAGAAGGATATGGCAACCCACTCCCAAGGCAATCCCGAAACAATCTGCCTTTGTAAACCCTATGAGGGTCGCTATGAGTCAGACCCGACTCGACGGCACCTAACAACAACAACAACAATAACAACAACAGGGCTGGGATTTAGGGCTCAGTTGGTAGAGCACTGCTCTGCAGTCTCTGAGATCCCAAGTTTGATTCCCAGCTCTGCAAAAATAAGAGAACGTGGCAATCCACTCCCGAGGCAATCCCAAAACAACCACTGATAACCCTATGAGGGTTGTTATGAGTCAGACCCATCTTGACAGCACCTAACAACAACAACAACAACAATAACAAAAACAATTCTATAAATGTGGGGAAGCATAATGCCGAATGGTGTCAGAAGGAAGGAAAGAGGAGCTTGTGAGTGGCAAATTTTTAAAAACAGATTGGGAAGTGAGTGGTAATCAGTGCTGGGGTAGAGTCCTTAGTTTTTTACTGGGATCATTGATTATCAGCCATTTCTGCTCCAAGAAACTTATCTTACAAGAGGAAGAGGAGCACTGTAGGCATGTAAAAAAGAAGGGCTTCTTTAGAAACAAGAGAAGATAGAGAGTTGTCCCAAGGGAGAATATTTTCCAGCAGCAAAATCACAAAGGCATTAGTAAGATTCACTCTAAATGGAAAATTGGAACCAAAGGTGGAGAAAACAAACTTCAAAGACAGAATATATCTTAAGAACAGACTGGTGACAGAGTTGAATGAAAGAAAACTGTTAGCCACCACTTCAATGACCTCATTTTCTGAACTAGTTTTCCCCCAGTCTTCATGGGTGAGTCCATGGTTTGTCCATATCGATGGGTGGAGATCCTACCCTGGTTTCACAGCCAAATTACTCATAGGCACGGAGAGTAGCAGCAAACTTTGACACCTCTCTCACATGTACTTCCTCAACTCATTCACAGAAATATCAAATAAGTTCTGGGACTCAGTGTCCCTTTAATGACTGATAGTTTCTCATCTTCCTCTGAATGATTTGTTACTGCCAGGAAAGTTAGCCATCTGGTGTTCCCAGATATAGATCCTGGGGCACAGAGCATCACCCAATTCACTCTGTTCATCTTTTCTGGGCTGATTGGCCCTATATTATATTGGCTCTATCTATTTCTCATGATAGACTAGGTTGTGTTTAAGCAACAAACTACCCCTAAATTAAAGGTTTGATGAAACAGATGTTTATTTATTACTCCCTTTGAGATCCCATTTCCGGTTGCTGGGTGCTCTGCTCACTCAGAGGAACATTGGATAAACCCAGACCATCTGCAGTGCCATCAATTACCATGACAGAGGAAAGAAATGTTGAATAGTCCACTGGAATTTGTGGGCTTCTTTCTGGAAGTCATATGTGTCTGTCTCTTTACATGGCTTTCATTGCCCAAAACAAGGAACATGGCCAGAATAACACCAAGGCTGGGGATTAGAGAATCCTAACACATATCTAGAAAGAGTGGAACTAGAAAAACTGGCAACTTTTGCAACTTTTATCTCAGCTGCTCCTCCAGACTTGAACCAGAGTATTTCCCAGTGTGCTGGTATGTTTCAAAACAGGACTTATGCCTTGAGACCTGTTGAGGATTAGAATCAATGCCTCTTATCTTTCTGACTGCTACTTTATATACATATTAGCTAGAACATGTTAGGCTTCCTGGTAAAGGACTGAATCCTTTCTCTCTCTCTTCTGCCACTACTGCAAAGATTTCTGAAATCTTGGTAGAAAATAATATCCCCATGAACACTCTGTTTGGCCAAGGTGATCAAACTGGTGGAGGAACCTTTCCATGGAGGTGGTTCTGTCCTTTGAGTACATTATGAATTGGTTTCCCTCTTTCTTCTCTGCATTTCATGTTTGCCTAGAATGACCTATAATGCTTTGGGTCCTTGCCATGAATTGATCATAAAAATAGAGAAATGAGTGGAAAACTGGAGTAGGAATTCAATTCCTTCCAGAAAGTGCACAGATCAGGCAAGGTGACTCACTACAGTCCCAAAGGGAAAGCTTTAGTGCCTCAAGAAAGAATTTCTCCAGAAAGCCAGCTAGATGGTGGGTGCCACTTGCATTTGCAGCAATGCCAACACAATCACACTGTTTTTTTTTTTCTTAATGGTACTGGGCCATTACCACTTGAACCCAGGGCCTCACACTTACCACTGAGCTGCACCCTCAGCCCATCTTTTTTTTTACTTTTTTGAGACAAGGTCTCGCTAAATTATGCAGACTGCCTTTGGTCTTGAACTTGTAATTCTCCTGCCTCTGCATCCCAAGTCACTAGAATTATAGGCATGTGCCACCACGCCTGCTCACAATCACACTTTTTAATGAGAGTCTGAGTAGCTGGCTTACTGACCCTAGAGCAGGAGATTTCAAAGTATCCTTCCTCGGCCAGTGTCATTGGTATTACATGGAGAATTGTTAGAAATAAAAATTATTGGGTCCCACTCCAGACCTATTGTCATGGTTAGTGTATATGTCAATTTGCCTGGGCCATGGGGTGCCCAGATATTTAGTTGAATATTATTCTGGATATGTTAATGAAGGTGTTTTTAGATGAGATTAACAATTAAGTTAGTAGACTGGATAAAGCAGATTGCTCTCCCCCATGTGGATGGGTCACATTTAGTCTTTGGAAGCCTGAATAGAACAAAAAGCAAGGTAAGGAAGAATTTACCCTCTCTGCCTGAATTTTCAACCTGGAATACTAATGTTCTCCTACATTTGGAGTAGAATTGTGTGATTGGCACTTGGCTCTCCAGCTTTCAAAATTTGCTGGAACTATACCACTGGCTGTCCTGGGCCTCCAGCAGATCACGGGACTGCTTTGTCTCTATAAATAATGTGAGGCAATGCCTTACATTATTTCTCTTTATTCTCTAAAGATATACTATTGGTTCTGTTTCTCTGGAAAGCCTTGATACCTACTGAATCAGAGACTCTGGTGTCTAGTCACCTGCATTTTAACATTTTCTCTTTGGATGAGTTGATGAGTCCTATACTTTGAGAGGCTGAGTTTTAGCTTAGTTAGTAGAGCACTACTCTTGTGTGGTCTGTGGCCCTGGTTTGATTCCCAGCACTGCAAAATTGGGAGAAGGACCTGGCAGCCCACTCCCCAAACAATTCCACACAAAAAATATGACATTGAAAACCCTATGAATAGCAGAGAAGCACTGACATAGTGCTGGGCATGGGAGTGTCAGAGAATATTTCATTCTGTTCTACAAAGAGTCGCTAGGAGTCAGACCCTACTTGATGGCACCTAACAACAGCAACAACACACTTTGAGAACAGGTGAAGGAAATAAGAAAGGACTGGTATAAGGTTTCCCATTTGGGTATGTAACTGATCAAGTTTGCAATTTCTTGGCCATATCCACATTAAACAAAAGCAAAGATGTTCTATGTCATAGTCAAGACAGGTCGGAAGAGGAGCTGGAGGATACCTAGAAAAGATATAGAAGGTAAGCATGAGAAACAGCTAAGGATAATATTATTTTTCTGCCTAAAAATTTCCTTCATGAATTCCTGTACAAAATCTACTGGCTCTCTGCATCCCTTAGACAGCCCCAAGAAGCTGTTCCAATTAGAATTTTAAAGAGGGTGTTCTGGATGTTTTTATCTTCTATCTACATCTTCTTGGCCTACTTCATTGTTCTGGACATTGCTACAGGAGCCAGTGGCTATAGCTCAAGACTGCCAGCATCTCACCTACTGCCTGCCTCTTGCATTTTGGTCTAGGGACTCTTGGCCTTCACCATGTATAACACCTGTAGAACTCCATTGGCCCATTCCGATGCATTTGTAGACCTGGAAATATGAGAACATTAACACCTACTCAGGTAAAACTTGACTAGTGGATAGAAACTGTAAGACAAACACTAACTTGTTTTCTGCCTTATGGAACTAATTGTGGGCAAGCTACATGTTTTTCCAGCCCTTGTAGGAATGAACACTTCATTGCTAAAGTAGTTTTCACAATAATGCACTGATATACTCCTGTTTTACCTTATCTGATTCAATCTCTCTAGTGTCTAGCTCCTGAACCAGAGAATCACCTCCCAAATAAATTACCTCATATAAATTCTTGGCTTACCCTCTGTGTTTATGGGTGAAATATAACTAAAATGCTTTTGGTTTTCATCCATTCTTCTTTGCCAAGTACAGGTATTTTTCACTGATTTGTATCTTCTCTGGGTGAAAATGCTTTATTCAAGTAAAATCAACTAATTTATTTTAAACAGACCATTTTGTATCCATTTTATATGTAGGGAAAAATTTTGATAATGGTACATAGAGTTCTTATATACTCAAACCCAGATTCTCTTATTCATATCTTATATAAGTATGGAACATTTGATAATATTAATGAACCAATGTATTCAGATGTCCTCAGAGTTTACCTAATGTGTTTTCCTGTTCCAGAATCCCAACCAAGATATCATTTTATCTTTAGTAGTCATGATTCCTTAGACTGTTTGTCAGATTTCTCCATGAAAAGTTATTCCTTTTCTAACTGCCTATACTTTACTGTTTGGGGCTAGGATTTAGTTCAGTTGGTAGAGTGCCTCTCTGCAATCTCTGAGGTCCCAAGTTTGATTCCCAGAACTTCGAAAATGGGAAAAGGACATGGCAATCCACTCCCAAGGCAATCCTGAAACAATCAGCCATTGGAAACTCTATGAGGGTTGCTATGAGTCAGATACAACTCTACGGTACCTAACAACAATAACAACATACTTTACTGTTTGGAATGCAGTTACACAGCCCACATGGGAGGGACAGGGATCTGAGCTTCACCTCTTTGAGGGCAGAGTACCTAGATAAATTACTTGGAATTCTGTTGCACAGGAGATTGGCCTATTCTGCTCCATTTATTTATTAAATCATTTATCTTCCATCATGGATATTTATTACACTTTGGGTTATAATCTAATACTACCTTATGTTCCTGCACAAATAGTTTCTTCTTAAGCCATTGAGATGTCTTTATGTTACTTTCTATGGTCTTTTTAGCATAACTCTATCATTGCATGTTATACTACGTTGTATGTGACATTATGCAATAGTCCAGGTTTATCTTGTAATTTTCCAATACAGTCTGAAAATCTGCTGTTTCTCCAAGATGCCCTAGTTCTTTTTGTTGAAAATATGGTATTAGAAACCAAGATATGGATATTATGAGTGCTCTGAAAAGCCTTTTTAATTTTTTCATCTCAGTCCCAAAACTGAGTTTATTGTTGTTTGCCTTAACGGAGTCTACTATGCCATTCATAATTTCATGATATAATATCTGTTCCAGCTGATTATCATCTGATTTTGGGCCACTTATGTCATTCCTTATATTCAATTTAACTACACTAATTTTTTTAGGAGTGTACATTTAAGAAGTTTGAGGGCATGGGATAAGCTGTGCATAACAATAAAGATCACTGGTCCCACCAAATTCCAAATCATACAAAATTGACTGGTTTTATGAAATGATGAGATAAATTATTAAAAGAAGGTGATAGCTTGGAGAAACTCTGTGAGGTTGGAGGAATCTCTTGTAGGATTCAGTATATACACTTAACCTGATACAGGATACTGTGTCCCCAGTAGTTAGATACACAGGTCAAGAAACTAAGGTCCCTCTCACAGCCATTGTAAGTGACGCATTTGTGTAGTTTGTCTTTAGCATCCATGCATCCTTAGGCATTATGGGCTTGGAGATTCTGTTTTTTAGAGAAGAAAACATGTTTTTTGGGGGATGAATAAGCTTCCCACTGAAATATAATTCATCCTCATTATGAGGAGCCAACATTGTTACTACATATAATGGCAAGGAGGATTATCCATGAAATTCAGTGTTTTACTGAGCTGTATTACAGTGTTTACATGCTTGTTGAAAGTGATGAAATGGAAAACTGCAATGAATATAGCCAGCTGAGTATAAGGCAGTCTGGGGATGAAATCTCTGAAAAAAAAAAAAGATTTCTGTTATGTTTCCAGGAAAACAGCCAGATTCACTGAGTTTTGCCTTAAAGCAAAGAATATTGGGAATGGAAATGATAATAAGTTATGGACTTGGGAGTAGTTGAAGCAGCAAAAGTTGTGGTTTCTACTACTAATCATTTCATCTTGAATCTTTTGTGAAAGTTGAGCTTACCACTATCCTGAAGGCTCTGTGATGAAAAGAATGTATGTAAGAAATGAACATATCTGGGTGGTTTAAGAGGTGGACTGTATTAGACTTCTTTGTTAGATTTCTGTCTCACATGACCTTGCTGGACTTTGACTGCACAGTGAATTTCCTGCTCTCTGCCTTAGGAATTTTCTGCAGCTGTCATGTGGGATGCTTAAAAGGGCTCATTTAACTTTTCAGGTAGGTGTTCAAACCTATAGTTGCACTCTGAGTTAGCATCCTTGGGGTAATCATTAGCATTTCAGGCAGTGGAGTTCTATTGTGTCTCTAGTTGACAATTATAGTCAATTCATTTTTTAAGAAGATCCCAGCAAATTCAATACTCTATCATCCAAGGGCTGATCTTGATATCTCATCTTCATATTAATTTTACTGCTTTCCTTCTTTCACTTTCCCTAGATTCTCATTCTGCCTCTCTTGGCTTACTGATCATATGAACTGTCTGCTAAAACATCCTTGCATCTAGTTCTGATATTGTGGAAATCCAAATTTAAAGTAGATGCATAGGTTTGCAGTGGTCTAATGGAGAGAGGAAAAGAAAATTTCATGAGTAGAGGCATTTGACATTACAATGAAAAAATCTCACTGTAGCTCAGGCAACTGTGTTCTTTTCTTGTTTTGTTTTGTTTTGTTTTCAAATTCTATAGCTTATGTTTCTTTTTTTTTTCTTCATTGCTTTCTTCCCTCAATAAACTTTTACTGAGTTTGAATTGGAAGTCAGGCATGATATACAAAAGTCTGGAAAATACAGAGTCATGATCTCAATGAGCATATGAGGTCTTGATTCAATAAAAAAAAACCTATGGAAATTCTGTGTGTGTGTGTGTGTGTGTGTGTGTGTGTGTGTGTGTGCACGCATGCACGCATGTGTGTTCACACAATCATGTTGCCATGTACACACATGCAATGAGAACTTGGTGAAGGAGGTGAGGAATAAAGGAATCATATCAGAAGTCTTCTCCCATCTGATGGTGGGTCCACATAAAAGGACTCAGTATGTGCAAGGGTCAACACTGTGACACCAAGAATTACTTGGCTATTACTAAATTGCTCTCAGCAGAGATATTGAATCAGTGATACACATAAGAGTTGAGGTATTCTCCATAATCCCTGATGAGACAACTGAGGCCTAGCGATGCTTTCTGCCTTCCAAGAGGGCTCAATCTGCAATCCATGTCCTTGTCTACATCAATTAGGCTTGTTAGCCTCCAAAATGTGACTCTGATGCACAATCATTAGTTGCTTTGAAATAAGCTAACAAAGACGTTATTCTTGAAATTCTCAGCATTTTTCAGAGTCAGCAACTGATTTGTAATCAATCAAAAACACTAAGAACTTTGGGTGAGCTGCACTGACAGTTACCAAGTGGGAAGAACATTTAACTGAAGGCATTCCCCTGTGGCACTGTTCCCATGTTGAAGGAGGTGAATATGAAGATTCATGCACATGGGTGGCAGAATATGCTTATGGGTCTACACACATGTGCACACATACATGCACAAACACATGCGCCTTCTGTGTGTGTGTGAGAGAGAGAGAGAGAGAGAGAGAGAGAGAGAGAGAATACATATAGTGATGTGGGAAAGAGCACAAGCCCAGGGGCCTTTTAGTAGATGACTTTGGGAATCTTATCAGATAACTCAGCATGTGTTATGAGGTTTAAAAGAAAATAGAATTTATAGGAGCAATGGCTGTTGCTCAGTAGTAGAGGGTTTGCCTAGCATGCCCAAAGTCCTGGGTTCAGTCCCCAGCACCACACACACACACACACACACACACACACACACACACACACACACACTCAAAGTAGTTATAAAAGACTAATAATAGATATTCACAAATGATAAATGCGGTGACAACTGAGTTAAACAAATTTTGTATATCACATGACAGTATATGTAGGCAAAAAGAGAGATGGGATCTTGAATGTAGTTCAAGCAAACTAGTAGAAAGCAAAAACTTTCCTAAAGATAGAGAACTCAGGGGTCTAGAGGAGAATGCCACCCAGTACCATGAGCCAGGAAATCTGATTTTGCTTGTCTGTCTTCCTTCCTTCCTTCCTTCCTTCATTCTTTCTTTCTTTCTTTCTCTTTTCCCTTTCTTTATTTCTTTCTTTCTTGCTTGCTTGCTTGCTTGCTTTCTCTCTCTTCCTTTTCTTTCTTTGCATTATTTCAATTGATAACATCTACTCATTCATTTTTTTTCCTGAAAATGGAGAAAGTATTCTTTGTTGTTGTTGTTAGGTATTATCAAGTCGGGTCGGACTCATAGCAAACCTTATAGGGTTTGCAATGGCTGACTGTTTCAGGATTGCCTTGGGAGTGGATTGTCACACCCTACTCCCATTTTTGTGGTGTTGGGGATTGAACCTGGATCCTCAGAGAATGTGGAACAGCACTGTACCAACTGAGCTAAACCCCAGCCCCAGAGTCACCTTTAGTTCCCCTTTCCTTAAAAGTCTACTTCAGGTGTTCTGTTCTCCAAGAATTATTTCCCAGCTTGGAGCTCTCAGGGTCAGTCTCTCTCCAACCCCAGTGGCATCTATGGCCTGCACCTGTCCAAGGAGCCCTTATCTGATGTGCTCAGTGCAGCATCTAGAGGGATTGATTGCACTCATTTTTGCATCTCTTGTGTTCAGGGAAATTCTTCACGTGACATAGGAGCTTCTTTTTTGCTATTGATTATTAATAATGTCTCCATGAGACATTGTGCCATTCATAGTCCTCTTTGAAACTTTCTCAGTAAACACTTCCATGGAGATGAGTGCAGGGCACGTGTCCACATTATTATCTGCAATTGATGTAATAAAATTTCTTAGTTTCTTATGGTGCTTAATATGATTTCTCTCACCTCTTGTAACAAAAACATTAATAATAATCTCCTCAAACATTCCTGTGAGGTAGAAAAAAAGCTATGCCTATTGGAAAGATAATAAATAACTAACATTTAATGAGGTTTGGCTGTGTTTAAAATATTTTTATATGAAAGCTCATTTAATCCTTCTAATAACTTTATGAAGTGAAGCTATTATTATGAGTTTTATTTCACAGATAGAGAAAGTGAGAGGCAGAAGGTAGATTACATTTTGTAAATAAGTATTTACTTCTTTCCATGAAAACGATAAAAGATCTCTGCCCTTTACTGTTTGACCATGGCAGGAGCATACAGCAGTACATCAGCACTCAAACTGCTCTGTGCTCAAATATTTTGATCCCTTGATCACTGTGTTCTAGAGAATTCTGCTTTGGTGCTTGGCCACTTGCTCAGCACTCAACCACTGTGCTGAAACCAACATAATGTTATGCTTACATATGACTCTTGAGGTGTGAAAAAGGAGACACTGTCACTTTGCACATCGACTTTCTTTCTTTCTTTTTCTTTCTCTCTTCTTTCTTTCTGTACTTTGGGAGAACCTTATGCATACTTTGCAAGAGCTCTACCACTGAGCTGCACCCCCAGCCCCTTTTGTATCTTGAGATATGGTCTTACTAAGTTACACAGGCTGCCTCTGCATCAAACTTGTGATCCTCATGCCTCTACTTCCTGAGTTGCTAGGTTTACAGGCTTGTGCTACCATGCCCAGTTTGCACACTGATTTCAAGCAATAAAGATGTAAACTGCTGTTGGGTTTACTATTTCATCTTTTAAAATATATGTATACCTACATATACTATACAGTCATGGAACTAGAGAAACTTTATTGCACTAAAAGTAAAGAGGAAAACAATCAGAATAAGAATTGAATTTTAAAAAGGGACTTATTGCTAGGTATGTGAGTGGCACACATATGTCTGAGTTAATGACACAGTGTGGTGCTGGAACCAATAAATACATTTAAACTACTTCTTATGGAAAAAAAAGTGCTCAGCACTTGAACTGATTGACAGTGAACCAGCCTTCCAGCCTTCCAGAACAGATTGTGGTCCTGTGCCAAGGTACCATTGCCGTACTTTGTCCATTGACATCAGCATGTAAATCAATAAGATATGAGGTGGAAGAGACAATAGGCACATTCAGTCATGTGCTTTAGGAGTCATCACATGGCTGGCCATTGCCTTCTTACTCATGTGCTGTTAGGCTCCATCTCAGCTAAATCCTTTAATGAGAAAGACATGTGAAGCTGAGCCACAGAGGCTGAGAGCTACAGTCAATTCATAGCCACAAGACAATACCAGTGATAAATAAACCTTTGCTGTGATAAGCCAATGAGATGCTTGTTGTTATGCAGCATAAGCAAATATAACCTTCACAATACAGAAATTTTAAATAACTTACCCAAAGTGACATGGTTAATAAGAGGCAAAGCTTGGTGAAGAAATCTGGCTTGCAAAGTCACCCATGCAACCACTGCACAATGCTGCTTCATCATAGTTAAAGACACTGAGCCCCAGAGAGTAATTATCTTTGCTTGTGTCAATCACACAGAAAGCTTTTTATCACATTTGAATTAGAACTCTCAAGCCTGAGCTCTTTCAATGACATAGTCTGGATTTTGATGGGAAGGGTTATTGTTGCCAGCCTGACAGGTAGTATCTCCCTATCACACTAGCTTGAAAATCATTCCTATGCTCTGCGGCCTGTCTGCAAAATGATTCTCTGAGCCAGAGCCAAAGTTGGCTGCCCTGGTCTCTTCAGCATGCAGGCCCTGTCTCTGTGGCCATCCTTCTTGGGGATTATTTATGAGAGACGAAGGGAGAGGGGGCCATGCACAGTTATTTGTTTTCTGTGAAGCTAGGGGATTGGAAATGTTTTAGAAGCATAACTGGTTGACATAAAGGATAAAAAGTTAAACATACAAGAACCCAACATGTCCTCTCTTGGGACCCCTGTCTAGCTAACAGTTGGATTCACTCCGACAGTGTACTGCAGCCGGAATAAGGAAAAGGCAACCTTGTTCAAACAAAGGCTTGAATACCATGATTCTGAAGGCTTCATACCAAGTTCTGCAAAGGTGTTCAGGAGAAAATACAACTTGAGTGCTGGTGTGGATCTGACACAGAGATAGAACATGCTGGTTTGGGTCAAATTGTTTGGGGAATGAATTCAAGGACTCTTGCTTGGCTGCCTGCATGCATGCCCACGACCAGGAATTAGGGAGGACTCTACATTTGCATTGAGAAAAACCTGCTTCCTGTCCATGCCTAGAATGTGTATGCACACACACACATTCATACACACACATATATATTCAAGGAAATCTGATATAGGAAATACCAGAGCAACAACTGACTTCAAAATAAATTTTCATTTTTTACTCTTCTGAGATGCTTAATACAATGACAAGGTCTTGATAGTATTAGATGATTTATTGACTATTGCCTAGTAAGTTCCAGAATCAGAGAGCAGAATGGCTCCTTCTATATCTCATTTTTAACAGGAAAAAGTTTGATCAGATTCTATTTGTGGCTCAGAAATGTTCAGTGGACCTCTTGAGACTGTATTACCAAGTAAACAGCAAATTGGGATGGGTGTGAAGATTTCTAGGGCAAGGAAATTTTTATCTATGCCTCTGAGAAAGTGAAAATGATACTTTTTTCCTGTTGGGTAAGGGATAATCATATCACAGAAAATGGATGGAAAGGAAAATCATTTTGCATCCTGAACTCAAAGCAAAACACCCTGCATAGAACTGGTCTCCCAAACAAATGAAGTCCCAAGCCCTAGTTAGTTGTTATTCTCCAATGAAAACAATACTATTCCTGACTTTTACAAACCTGACTTCAATGTCAGGATTCATTTGACTACCCCTGAATTTAGGGTAATCTTGTGAAGGTACATGTTTTCCTAACAGGGTCAGACTTACCCTGCCTTTGTGTGAGGTCCAAGAAGTAGATATGAAAACAGGATTAGAGGTATAAGAGCTGTCTAGGGGGAAATGTCTGTGACAGATCAAAGTATATAACCTCATAGTGCAGCATGTTTCTGTGAAAGTCTTGGCCTGACTGATGGAAAGTCTCAGAGCTGCAGTTTCCTATCTGAGGAATTCCATGGATAGGGATTGTCCACTTCCCAAACCTCATTATGCTCTGTGGTGAAGCAGGAGCAGCCCAGGGAAGCATGGCCTCCTGTGAACACCATAAGGGATTCAAACATGGGGCAGCTGTCAGTCATCTCTGTTTTCTGCAATCTGTTCTTTGGAAGGGATATTGGGCCTCCAGACTTCAGTGCTCTAATAATTTTTTTCCCCTTAAAACCTGCTATACTTTTATTTGGGCATTTGGTTCTTAGGAAGACTGGAATTCCTTGGAAAACATGGCCAGGGTATATGATTTGCCTGCAGCCGTAGCACTATGGAGCCCCCTCAGATCTCAGAAGCTAAGCACAGTTGAGCCTGGTTAGTACTTAGATGGGAGACTGCCTGGGAGCACCATGTGCTGTAGGCTTGGGAGAAGGACCTGGCAACCTATTCTGAAAAAAAAAAAAAAAAACATTGAAAACTCTATGAATAGTAGAGAAGTACAATAATACTGTTTCACCTGTTGTATGTAGAGTTGCTAGGAGTTGGAAACTGACTTGATAGTACCTAACAACATCAACAACATTTTAGTCCCTGAATAATATTTTAAAATAATGAATTCATTACCCATTAGGTGCCAATGTTGTCGATGGTGGGTACAGTAAAGAATAAAACAGAATTTCTCTCCCTATGGAATGAATATTCTCCAAGTTGGAGGAAGAAGGTGATAAATATGTGTGTTTTGAGGTAGTATATTATTATTCTGAATGAAATAACATATGTGGACAGTGTGCCAAGAGAGTATTGCAAAAGCAAATAGAAGGTTTCAGGCAGATCTTACTGATAAGTTGATATTGGGATAAAGACTTAGGAAAAGAAAAGCTAGAGTTGGGGCAAAAATTCTACATGGTATTCCCACATAAGCTATCATTTTGAGGATGTTGAACAGTAAACAGCCTTGGAAGGTAGAGATAGTGGGTGCTCCTAGGCTAGGCAGATTTGTTTCCTTATAAGAATAATAGAGATAGAGACCATCTCCCTCCCTGCATGGAGACACTCTAGAAGAGTAAAGCCTCCTTGGCTTTGCTTACATTTCCCTCTATGAGACAATATCTCTCTTTGGAGGGGAGAGTGGGAAGGGTTTATAGCAGTCCTTTTATAAGGCTGGGCATCTCCTCAGCTGAGCATGGCTCCTCTCTCAAGATGATGTGTGCATGGCATCAACCTGAGGCTGCTCTGTATCACCTTTGTGGGATTTGGGTGAGCTAGGGAACTGATGCAGCAGGAAGATGGTGCTGCCTCATGGGTCATGAGTAATACTCTGTCAAATTCATTTAGGATTGTTTCCTTATATACCAAATTTATGTGAGCATGATGAATCAACCTAGCATCTATGCTGGTCCTTAGGAATTGGTGACCTATTGATACTCTGTGTATATTTAAAAAAATATTACAGGCAGAGGGAATTACTTGTGTAAAGCCTTTGATGTGGTAACATGCCTGATTTATTTCATAAGTAGCAAGTAACCAATGGGGTGGGAGGAAGGTCAGATGTTTACTATTAAACATCCTCCAAAGGGTAGGTTATGAAAAGTAAAATGAACTGAGGGAGACAGAAGTGAGACCAGAGAGGATGGTTATTGGAAAGATTCTAGTACACCTTGCAGAATGTTGTATGGGGCTTTGAAGTTCTTCAAATTTGGCAATATAGAAACCTATTGGAGTTTTTCTGAGCAGACAAACAGAAACATCTTGTAGTTTATAAAAAGTTCACTTCTGCAATGAGAACAAAGTACAGTGGCACTTCGGCACCCAGCCATAATTTATTCTGAAAGGCTAGCTGGGTGCCCAACACTTTTTTCCCTTAAGCATTTTTTCCCTTAAGCACTTTTTCCCTTAAGCACTTTTTCCCTTAAGTACTTTTTTCCTTTAAGCACTTTTTTCCCTTAAGAAATAATATAGGTGTATTTATTTATTCCAGCACTATACTGAATGGCTAATTCAGGGACATGTACTTAGCAATGACTTCTTTTTAAAATTCAATTGCTGTTGTGACTGTTTTCTGCTTTCCTTCACTTTTAGTGCTAGAAATTTTCTTGGATGCCATAATGACTATGGTATAGGTATGTATAGTGGGAGTACCAAAATGTATACATATTTTAAGATATATTATAAATGTATTATTTTTCAAAGTTGAATTGAATTATGATTGCAATGTGTAATATAATGTGTAGTAGGAAGTTTTGGGGCTGGGGCTTAGCTCAGTTGGTACAGTGCTGCGCTTCACTCTCTGAGGACCTGGGTTCAATTCCCAGCACAACAAAAACAGAAGAACTTGGCAATCCACTCCTGAAGCAATCCTGAAACAATCAGCCATTGAATGAAAACACTGAGTCATACTTGACTTGACAGAACCTAACAAGGAAGTTTTTGTCCCAAGGTGTGTATACATCTTTTTGGTGCTCTCTGTATATAGTTGAGAGGGAGGGAGAGATAGAGAAATCATGAACTTAGTACCAGAACTGGACTTAGTACCAGTCTTTACCACTTGAAATCAACATGTAAAGTGACATTTTACCCTTTGTTTCATGCAGAAATGTCATGGGAAAATGTGATATCTTCTACAGATTTTAGCACTGTGTTAGAGGACTGAGCAAGTGGTTGAGTACCAACCCAAAATCCTCTTGAAATTACTGGTTGAGGACAGAAATGTTTCAGTATAGAGCAGTTCACATCCCAAGGAACCACTCTGTAGGAAAGAAAGAGCTTAAGAAATAAAACAAGGTAAGTAGTAATAGCAATAGAGATGGTGGCTCTGACCAGGGTGAGATCGGTGGGGGTGGTAATAAGTGAGAAGACTTTCCATGTCTTTTGAAAGTAAACAGTCAGGGAAAGAGAAGAAAAAAATAATGAAGTGGACAACATTTGGAAGAATGGAGTTTCCAGTCACTAAAATGGGTTGATGACTATGAGGGGAATGTATTCTACGAGAAGACGCAAGGAGGAGGCGACATCTATGGGAAAACCAGATAAGCAAACATATACACAACAGATGCTGGGACAGGGAATTCAGCATGGCTTACAGTCAAAGAGGACATCAGGAGGAAACACCAGCCTAAGAATTATTTGTTTTCTTTTCTGTGTATTCCTGGGTTCCAATAGTGACAATAGTGACTCTTCCCCTTTCGAAGTGCTGCAGGATAATTACCTGTTTTAAACAAGGGAGCTGTACTGATGTAGCTCTTTTAATTTTTCTTAGATTCTGAAAGTAGAAAGTTAATATAAATCATATAGTGTCTAATTTATAAATAGTATAATTTTTAAGTTAAAATCTTTTTAAATTGAAAAATTGGTATTACCACTTGTCATTTAACTAAACCATATATCCATGAAACTCTGTTATGCCAAGCACTGTGGAAGCCTATAAAACTTCTCCTAAAACTATGCTTACAGGAAGAAAGATATTAAGATTAATTTTAGACATGTGCACTTAGAAATAATTCTTGGAAGAGTGTATTAAAATTTCCAGAAGACATTTGGAAAATAGGACAGGAACTTGAAAAAGAGGTTAGGTTGGCAATTTATACTCTCTGAGTATATACTCTGGGATGATGAGACCTGGGTCATACAGAAGATAATTCTCCATACTGCAGTTTTTTTCATTTGCCTATAATATTATGGGGAGGCATATAATCATCTAAAGACATTGCTTTATAAGTAGGAGCTTATGGTGGTTTTGAGACTTCAAAGAATTTATTGTGAAATACAGGAGAATGCCTTTAAAATATGTGCAACCTTCAAGAAATCTTTACCACTTAATTTATAAGCCTAAACCCTTGAGTTAAAATGCTTTTATAGGACTGGGAATATGGCTCAATGGTATAATGCTTGCCTAGCATGCATAAGGTCCTGGGTCCAAACCCTGCGCATGAAAATAAACAAAAAACAAACCAAACCAAGACAAAAATCCACAAAGAAGCCAATATAAAAAGGTTCATTTATTACAGAGAACTGTAAAACTGCTTATTAAATATAATTGTGTTGTTGTTAGGTGCCATCAAGTTGGTGTCTGACTCATAGTGGCCTCGTGTAAAACAGGTGAAACAGTATTGTTAATGCTTCTCTGCTATTCATAGTGTTTTCAATGGCTGATTGTTTTTTGGGGAGTGGGTTGTCAGGTCCTCCTCCCAAGCCTACAGCACCTGGTGTTCCCAGGCTGTCTCTCATCCAAGTATTAATTGGGCCGGACCCTGCATAGCTTCTGAGATCTGACAGGATCAGACACCATAGTTGTCGGGGTTCGGCTCAGGCCTGGCAGAGGTCAGAGCCTTGCCCTGACACCAAATGGGTATCGGGGACCCACTGGACTGGGTTGGTGTAGTGGCCAGAGGCACGAAAAAAGGACCTCAGGAGACCTTCTGTGGGAAACAGAAGAGAGAAGTTTATTGGGTTACTCCCTAAGTGGGGTGCAACCAGCAAGCAGCCCCTGTCAGGTGCTCAAGTGCTAGCTCTAAGCCTGCAGCATAGAATGCTGCAGGCTAACTGGTGGAACAGCTCAGCCTTAATGGCATAGCTACAAGCAGTTGGTGTTCCACTGGGCTGGAGGTCCGGTGGTCTTGACTCTCGCAGCTCTCCTTTTCTGCCTCCCTCCTTCCCAAGGATAGGAGGAATTGGGGGACTCTTCATGGCTTGCTTGTAGCCTTCGGTGCTTTGGGGCCCCTGGTCTTGACGCGTAGGCTTGCTTGAAGATCTTCCACTGGGTTGGGGAGCGCTGGATCAATGTGATAGGGTCCAGACAGCAGTTGAGGGATGGAGAACAGTGGTGGGGTGAAGGAGGTCTGAGAGCCCTGTTTATATAGGGCCCTGGAGGGGAGCGTGTACTGCTGTTAGCCAATCAGGGCACATTCCTGACAGGTACAACAGGTAAACTGTCATACCTGCCAGGTAGGGGCAGTTATTTAACTGGGGTACTAGGGTAACCAATCAAAATTGAGGTGGTTGAGGCTGGTCAGGCTAGTCAGGGGCCATCTTTGCTCACTCGATGGGGGGGTGGGAATGAGTGAGTGCAATGTGGCCCTGGGGTCACCTAAAGGTCAGTCCCTCAGGATAGTATGAGGGACCCTAGTTATGGGGTGCATTTTAAAAATCCCCAACACATACTGATATAGCTGCAGGCATTAAATATAATACTCAGGAGAAAATGGCCATGTGTCTGGTATAATTTGTTCAACAGACAAATGCTAATTGAGCATCCTTCTGTATTACAGATATTGTGCCAAATACTAGGAATACAAAAAAAGAAATACCAAGTATTTTCAACAACCAGTGAGTTGACAATATAGAAGAGAGATAAATGAAAAAAATTATTGCAGTACAGAGATTTTAGTAGAGGTCATGCAGCATTGTGAAGCAAGGACTTTGCTTTATGTGTGAGTGTGATGTTTGTGTTTACTTCTTTCTGAGTTGTGTGAGTTTAGGCAACATATTTAACCTCTCCATGGCTATCTTTCTTCTTCTGTGAAATAAAGAGAATTAAATCACCATGTAGAGTTCTTGCAAGCATTAATGTTGTTGCATTAGTTTTTGTAATACAGTTCCTAGTTTAGAGCAGGTAGATTTCCAGTAAGGATTGTTTTAGTGAAATGGACAGCAATGATGGTAGTGAAACTTGTGATCAAGTTGCAGAAAGAGCTACTGGAACGTTGAGGAGGAAGCCTTGAACTAGGATGAGAGATGATGGAAAGATTTTGCAGAAAAGGTGGGGGATAGTAGCTATAGGCCAGACAGGCCCAAGAAACAACCAGATGACTGCAAATAGATTCAAAGTGGCTGCAATAAAGTTAACTCAAAGAGAATTATTTTGTCATTGTTATAAAAGCAAGCATGTAAAGGAATATGGCCTGCAGTTGTACCACTGTGGTGTCCCTTCCTGTAAGATCTCGGAAGCTAAGCAGGGTCGAGCCTGGTTAGTACTTGGATGGGAGACCACGTAGGAATGCCAGGTGCTTGTAGGTTTGGGAGGCGGACCCAGCAATCCATTCCCAAAACACAATCAGCCATTGAAAACCCTATGAATAGCAGAGAAGCACTAATAATACTGTTTCATCTGTTGTATGTATGGTCACTATGAGTTGGACACTGACTCAATGGCACCTAATAACAACAACAAAAAAAAAGTGATATGCACGTGCATATATATTTCAATTGAGGGAGCATAACGTATATATTAGAAAAATTGTGAACAAAAAATTTTATTTGCAGCTCAAAATAACTTTAGAAATCCTATTTTTTCACTTATCACTTGACTAATGAGAACCTGAAGGACGGAGTAGGCAAGAGACCTGCTGAGGGTCACACCAGTTAGGTAGTGGTGGAGTTGGAATTTAAACTTGCGCATGCTGACTCAATCCAGTATTATTCTGCCACAGGAGTCTGCCTGGATAATGAGAAAGTAATGCCTATTAGCATGCTTAAATTGTTATTATTGTAACAGCATGTCAGATAACTTTATGTTTCTATCACATTTTGACCTTTATAAATACTTTCGCATCTGCTCTCTAATTTGATTCTCACAATAGCCTGTGAGATATCTACAAAGTAATTTCATCTGAAAAATAATGTAGAGATAGTACTACTAATTAGGAAAAGCCTCAAAGTTTGAAATGAATATTTCTAATCAGACAGATGGAGAAAAAGTTTATTGCCCTCCAGTTTGACTTCTAGGTCAGAGATGGGGAAAAATTGATAGCTAGCTTTGTGGATGAGGTCTTCCAACATGTTAGACTCCTTGAAACATTGCATTTGTTGATGATGAATGTAGTGAGGGTTACAAATTTACACTTGTATGACTCTGATGTGCAGAGAAATTGTGCCTTCTTTGTATAGTCTATTGGAGTCTTCCTCTAATTCTACACTGCTAGCTAATGGGACAAAAATTAATTTTAGTTTAATCTTGCATGATGCTTGGGTATCTAGAAAGTGTATCTAGAAAATAAATATTTTGTATCTTAGTTCCTTGTAACCTGCACAGTGAGAGAGCCCCAAGGAGTATGGAGTACACAAATGTGGCGTTCACAACTTGGACTAGAGATAGAAGGTTTAGAGTCTATGGATGAAGCATCTTTTGGCTTTAGTGAAGCTTTTCACTTCTTCAACCAAAAGAGTCCCCCACATGTCTGTCAGCTTGTGCTATAGTGGCTTGCGTGTTGCTGTGATGCTGAAAGCTCTGCCACCTGTGTCTCAGATATCAGCAGGGCTACTCATGGTGGACAGGTTTCAGCTGAGCTTCCAGACTAAGACTAGGAAGAAGGACCTGGAAGCTCACTCAGGAACCAATTAGCCATTGTAAACCCTATGAATAGCAGAGAAGCACTGTCAAGTATAGTGCCGGAAAATGAGTCCTCTTGGCTAGAAAGCACTCAAGAAATAGCTGGGGAAGAGTTGCCTCCTCAAAGTAGAGACAATCTTAATAATGGGAGTGGAGTAAAGCCCCTGGGACCTCCTTTTGCTGATGTGGCATGATTCAAATTTAGAAGAATCATAGTGACTGCAATATTGTGCTCAAACATAAAAAGACTGTGTGCATGGCACAGTCTTGGGTAGTGTTTGGTTCTGTTCTACATAGGGTGGCATGAGTTGGATCTGACCCAATGGCACCTAGTACAACACCACACACAATAGCAACCGAGAGGGTGGATTCCAGTCCCCATGCTGCCATACCTCTGCTTTGGTTTTGGAACCTGCCTTGAATACTTGCTCTAAATGCAAGTTCTTATTTTCAATTCTAAATGAGACAGTAGACACTGTACCAGTTTGGAGTTTAGATCCTCAAGAAATCACATATGTTTCTTCTTGCTCTATCATGCCTCTGTCATCACCATACTTGATATGTTAGTCAACTTTCTGACACCGCAACAAACACCTAGAATAATCAATTTATAAAAGGAAAAGCTTATTTGGGCTCATAGTTTTGGAGGGTCCAGCCCATGACTAATTGGCCCTGTTGCTTCTGGGCCTGTTTTGAGGCAGCACGTCATGGGAGAGAGTCCACTGTAGTGCAAGCTGCCTGCCTCATGGCTGGGATGCAAAGGCAGAGTGAGGAAGTATCTCATACCTTAGAATATCCCTTGAGGGCACATCACTTAAGTCCTAAAATCTTCTAGTAGGCCGCACCTCTTAATGATTTTACCAATGAATGGAACCTTGTGGGTCCTAAACCCCACCCCTTAATGATTCCCCCAATGCAAGAACTTTTGTGGGTCCTAAAACTTCACCTCTTAATGATTCCACGAATGAATGGACCTATCTTTGTGGATACTAAAACCCCATCTCTTAATGATTCCACCACCCCTCAACAGTGCCACACTATGGACAAAGACCTTAATGCATGGACCTTTGGAGGGTATTCCAGATCCAAACTCTAGCACCAGAGCTCTCTTGCCAGAAGATGAGAGACAGATGGAATAAATCAAATCCAACTAATCCACCCAGCCCCACCTAAATCAGCTGGATGTCGACTGTACTCAGAAAGCCTAGTAAATATAGGCTAAACCAGTAGCCTAACTCATCAGCAGAGCCATGAACAATAAATACTTCTTGTTTTATGCCATTTATGTTTTGTGTTTTTGTGGTGGTTGTTATACTCAAAAGCTAATTGATAGAACACTGGAGTTCAAATACAGCAGCTGTCTTGGGAAGTCTTGGCAGCCATGTGTGTCTACCATTATGTTTTTCAGTTAAAGACCATGTGAACACACTTGTAGATGGACAGGTTGTATTTCTCCTTGCATAGAGGGAAACATGAGATGTCTTGGTATAGGATGTTAGGAAGAAACTACTATAGTATTGGGGCTTTCATTAGCTCTACAATGGGTGTTGTGAGGATGTAGAGACAATTCTATGATTGAGTATTTCAATAATCTCTGTAAGGGAGATAGATTACAGTGAGAATGAAGCTGAAATTGGTAAAGAAATAAAATCACTCATTTAATGAGCAAGAGATGTTCATTGTTTTATATTGCACAGTGACCTTGTGTTATGCATTCTTTTTTTCATAATCTCAGAGCAACCTTGCTTGATATGATGTCCTAGTAGGTCACTTTTATCTAAAAGGAGAAAACTGTGCTAATGGAACATCGGGCTAGCTATAATAATATTGATACCTAGTTGTGAGTATCAGATCTGTTCTTTTCTCTTTTCATCACTTCTGAGATCTTTTCATGAGACATACAGGAATTTCTGAATTCCACTAATGCCCTGCATGGGTGAAGGAGATCCTGGGAGTTTAGACTCAGGTGTTTTATCTCTTATCAACTATCTTTATACTAATACCTAATGAATGCACTACTCTCTTGGTGCAAGTGGGGGCCTTACAGATGATGATCAATAAGAAATTTGAATGTGTAATGGGCAAAGAATCTGCCTCTTCTCTGCTATGCTATTTCTCCTTATTAGAGATCCTCTCCTCCTCTGGGTCAGAGACAAGAAAAGTTGATCACTCTTTACTTAAATGTTACCTCTTCCTCTCTTGTTCCTCCTTAACTCTTGGATGAAAAAAATGTGCTTATTTTATATCATGTTCATTTTAGAGAGGCAGAAGAGTATCTTGCTTAGGACTTCCTGAGGATATCTAGCTCTAGATTTTTTTTTTTTTGAGACAGAGCATCCTTATGTAGCCCAGATTGGCCATAAATTTATAATCTTCCTGCTTCTGCCTCCTAAATGCTGGGATTAGAGGTGTGTACCATCATGCCCAGCTCCAATTAGATCTTGGTCAAAGAAATAGTTTTCAAAATATGACATTCATGAATGTCAGTGATTTTTCTTCTCCAAACAGTGACTATTTCTAATCATTCTTCTTACCAAGTATTTCCCTGAGGTGTGCAGAGGGGAAAGTGGAACAAGACATTAGCTCTAGTTTTATGGATGTGTTAACCAGGTACATGGGAGAAGGACCCAGCAACCCACTCCCCAAAATCAATCCACCATTGAAAACCTCTATGAATACCAGAGAAGCACTGACAGTAGTGTTTTACCTGTTGTATGTAGGGTCACCATGAGTTGGATACCAACTGGATGGCATGTAACAACAACAACAATAGCCAGGTACACATCCAACATGTCTGTTTCTCTAAGCTGTTGTTACTTTTTCACTTGACTATAAACTCCATCATATCCTCCTATGAGAAGGCTTAATTTATTCCTAAAAACCTCCTTCTTTTATGAATTACACAAAAAATAATATTTCTTCTGTTATATTTGACTGTATTTAGGTCAAACAAACCTAGCATGAGAGCAATGTGCTATAGTTACTACAGTGTGAAGTGTGAGCCCTGAAGACAAGCCACCTGAGTCCCATTTATAAGAAAGTATGCACAGGAAATCTACTAACCTTTCTGTTCCTTAGTTTCATGTGAATAATGTGGTCATGATAAATCTGCTTTGTATATTTATTATGATTGTCACATGAATGATCAGGCAGAAGCCCTTAGAACAAAGTCTCATTTCTAGTCAATAAAAATTATATAATTACCCAGAGCAGTGACTGTCATATAATTTTATAATAAAGCTACTTAGTATGGCTATTAATACTTTTACTTACAAACTAAGATTCTGATTTTATTAGTCCAAGGAAATATTTCCTGCTCCTGTCCTATGCCTATGAGGAAGGCCAGTTAATTTAATTATTATTCAAATTTAGCCCCTCAAGGCCATAAATGAAGGAATGGGAGATTTTCATCATCTCCTACAATCTGAAATTGGCCGCACATGCAATCAGGATGCATTAATAATTACTGGTGTTTGGAATGCAAAAGTTGTAAACAAAGACAAAGGCTCAGTAGCTGGAAAATATGGCCTGCCTCTCTTAGGCCCTATCATTGCTCCAGAGATATGTGGGCATGCATCAATGCTTTATAAATGGAAAGAAAGCTTAGAAGAATCTGATACTCTATAAAGCGTGGGGAACATCTTTACAGTGGCAAAGTTTCCTTGAGGAACTGTAGGTTTTTCACCCTGAGAGTCAGTTGGGAGGCATAAAAGCAAATGGCAGCTGTGCTTTCTTGAGTGTGCGTTCATGGCACCACTGAGGAAACACAGGTCTGAAGTGATGTAGGTCAGTGGTCTTTCCAACAGTGACCTTAAGGGAGAATGACTATATAAGAGCTTTGGCTTATAGTTAGTTTTAAACTCACTTAAAAATTTATACAGGCATACACACACATGTATAATTGGTGATATTTGCTCATAAAAAATGACAGGGCCTGGAATTTTAAAACACTATTACTTTAGATTCAACAAGTCCTTTCAAGGTAGTTCATCTTGTTGCCTGATGTGTAGCCCAGGGTCTGGCTGGGGAAATATTTCTACATATCAAAAAACCCCAAAACTCTGTGGCTTAAAAAGTATTTATTTATGCACAAGAATTAATGGGTCTGTAAGTTCTCTTGGGGAGAAGGACCTGGCAACCCACTCCCAAAAATCAATCCGCCATTGAAAACCCTATGAACAGCAGAGAAACACTGACAATAGTGTTTTTTGCATGTTGTACCTAGGGTCACTATGAGTCGGATACCGACTGGATGGCACCTAACAACAACAACAATAACAACAACAAGTTCTCTTGATCTAGATCCACCTCTGATGGTCTTAGCAGGGCTCATTCATGTGTCTGGTCTCTCTCACATGTCTTATGTTTGGGTAAGCTGAGAGGGGGATGTGGTGATTGTCACTCATCAGCAGGCTGGGCAGGGTCCTCTTAAAGCCTAGGCTCTGAACTGGCACAGCATTGTCCACTTCTTCTGTTCTATTCATGTCAAAGTGAATCACAGGGCCAGTCCAGACTCAAGGGCATGGGAAGGGGGAAGGCTTTCCTCTTTGGTGGAGAAAGCTGCACGATCAAGTGGCAAAGAATGTGAACATAGATAGGAAAGGGAGTGATAGGGACATTTTTGGCACTGGTGTGAGATCGTGCTTAATATGTCTTTATCCAAAGAATCAATGACCTTAAATGAGGTCTACTCCCCAACCATTGATCCTTCAATGTTATTTCCCAGTTAACCAAGTGGTCTCAACCCTTTGCTTGATCATCATTTGCGACAAGGAAACTCTGCCTTCAATCACAGTCTATTTCCTCCGAAGCCACAACTGGATTAAATTGTGGATGCTACTTTATATGTTCAGAACTCTGTTGTTCTATGAAACATTGAAGATATCTTCAAATTACATGATAGGTTAACTGATTTTTTTTCTGACATTCTATGTAGTTTCTGAAATAGAATCACCTCTCCTCATCTTTCCACCCTTCTCTCATTTACTACCAAGAAATAATTTCTCCTCCTCCT
>VMDO01016761.1:21723-46907 GCA_007922755.1 Pedetes capensis | reverse complement strand
TAAAAGGATAAAAATCACTGCATTGAAAGAAGAGGTAAAAAGAGAAAAAAATCATACATTTTCCTGCAATGTTAAGGCAAGCTCATGAATGCATTAGCAATAGAATATGTATAGAATAATAATTAAAATAGAGAATTTCTAGTTTCACTTTCTTTATTTGAAAACAATTTGTGAGTCATTTTGTAATACTTGTCAGTAATTCAATTTTCAATAAAAATAACCTTGACTTAGTTTTCAGTTCAATTTGGCACTCTGCATATTATTATTCTAACTAATTTATATACAAGGGAAAATAGAGTGTCTTCTGATATTCCCAATAGCTCTCCTTCCCCAAATCTGTCTCCTCTTCTCCCTATACATACAAAGCACCAAATGTACCTTGAATGTGGTGGTTGTATTGTTAGATGCGGTTGAGTGCTGTCCGACTCATAGCAACCCTCATATGGTTTTCAATGGCTGATTGTTTTGGGAGTGGGCTTCCACATCCTTTTCCCATTTTTGCAGTGCTGGGGATCAAGCCTAGGGGCTCAGAGATCACAGAGTAGCACTCTACCAACTGGGTTAAACCTCCAGCCCATTGAATGTGGTAGAAAACTTAAATGGCACTAGATAACCTCCTTGCAAGTTAAAAAAAAAAATATATATATATATATATACACACACACACACATATATATATTTCTGCAACACCTCCAAGAGACTGGCTAAGTATTGTCTACTTGAACACTTTGAGCAAGGGCAGCTCATTCATTACTTGGTGTATCATTTAATTTGTTTCTAAATTTTTAGGTCTTATGTTTTGGTCATCTTTCCATTGCTATGAAAAATTCCTGAGATAATCAACTTATAAAAAAAAGTTTATTTTGGAACCCTAAAAACAGCACCTAACAACAAGAACAACAACAAAATAGGATTCATTTTAAAGAGTTCAGGTCGTCATCAGTTGGCCCTGTTGCTTTGAACCTGTGGTGAGTCAGCACATCATGGCGGAAGTGTGTGGTGGAGCAAAACTGCTTACCTATAGGCCAAGGAGGGTGCAAGAGAGAGGAGGAAGAGACTGAAGACACACAATACCCTTTCAGAGAATGGCCTCAGTGACCTAAAGCCTCCAACTAGGCTCTACCTTTTAAAGTTTCCACCACCTTCCAATAATGCCAAGCTGAAGACTAGAGCTTTAACACATGGGCCTTTGGGGATCATTCCAGATCTAAACTATAGTACCTTTTATTGAATAAACATTCCCCTCACTGTAAATTTCTAGCTACTAATTCTGGGAAACTGCTGCAATATTAGAGATTACTTGATCTTTCTCCCACATGACATAGTTCTTCATATTTTGAAGATCAAGGCCATGTTCCTCCAAGTTTCTTCACTCTAGGATAGACATTTGTGATTCTATCAACTTTTCTTTATGTGAAATGGTTTCCAAATTTCTCTCTATCTTGACTGCACTCTTTGAGACACTTACTAATTCATTAAATATCTTTAAATGGGGAATCTAGAAGTGCCAGAAAGAGTTGAGATATATTCTTACTAGCACTATTAGACTCCATGACAGTGATTGTTGTCATAGGATTGTTGTCTATGGATTCTGCACTTACTATAGGGTTTCTTAAACATAAGCCTTCAATACTCAAGGGAGGTAGATTACAAGAATGGTGTGGTGGGAAGTGTGGTTTAAGTTTTGGAACTGACAGCCTTCTTTCTATGAAAGGCACAACAAAATAGATCAATCCAACAAAGCCTGTTTTTAACATTGGTCCTGCTGTTTCTCAAGAATCAGAAGAGGGTGTTTTGTCTTAAATTTGTGATTCACTAAGTTCTGATGTTTAAAATCACAATAAAAATGAATTCCTAGATGTTTCTGCATTGTAAAATTGCTATAAAAGTTTTTATTTATTTGATTACTTCTCTGTTTCTGTGCTTAACATTGTCATGGGCTGGCAACAAATCACTCACACCCCAGGACCAGCCTGCAGACCACACTCTGAGTCACACAGCAGTATATATTTCAGAGGGGAGGGGATATTAGAAACATGCTCTCTCTTATTTCCCCCCTGTCAATACCATAGCCATCTTACTGTTCCAGAAAAGCAGAAAGTGGTATCATTGTTTAAAAGATATCACTGTGATAAACAGTAACATTCATTCATGAGTAATAATTAAATGATGCAATCAATACCACCTTCTCCCAACCAATATGATGATCACTTTTTGGTATGGTAAGGTATGAAGCCAGTTAATTAAATTATCAAATATACACTGAACATCTGCTATGTGCAATAACCTATCCTAAGAGAGACACATCACTGTATGAAACAGACAAACTTTGGGCCTTACAAAAATTATGTGGTAATAGGAAATTTAAAAAATATAGAGTCAGTTTTGCATGGACCCTGCATTTTTTCCCTACTGCTGTTAGAACAAATGCTTGATAAACCTCATTAACTTTATCATAATTAATTCTTGGCTTCTTTCTTCTATGACAATTTTTTAACTAGCTTAGATGATTTATATTATTTCCTGACCTAGGGATATAATTTATGTGTAGTCCTCATTTGCCATTTTCAAAGGAAATTCTTTGAAAAAATTAAAATTGCAATGCAAAGGTATCTCTGATCAAATCTTTCATTTTATATGAATATGCTCAGGCAATGAACCATAACCCCTAAGGAAAATTTAGGAACAGAAAGTGGAGGACTATAGATTTGCAGAAGTACATGTGTGAAAATGAAAATGATGCAATAGAAAGTTCAGTTTACCATTCTCAATATGAAAACACTCACTACAGTAATGATCTGCTAATATCAATCTACATTATGGATCTTGCAGAATAAACATATAAAGTGAGTTATCATGGGAGCTGCTACTGAATAATAATTTTCAATGGAAATGGAAATAGCCTATTTTTAACCATTGACAGTATGGCAAGCACCTGCATTCAAATCCCAGACTGATCATCTACAAACAAATTGGCATTCCATTTACTAATGCTTCATCATTTGGAGCATATTACTTAACCACTATGTATGTGTTTAAATTTCCTCATCTGAAAAATCCCATATGGTTATGAGGATTAATACGATATTCTATGTAAAGTGCTTAGCACAGTGCTTGGTACATACTCAGTACCCAGTAAGTGTTAATGATTATGAAAGGGAATCAGGCTATTGAGTGGATTGAAGTTTTGATATTTGAATTCTTCACATTTTGGGAAACAGCAATCAGAAAGAAATTCCTCTGCTGGTTGTCTGGGTAACAAGTGAACCAGTGTGACAATTTTTAGATTCCCCTGGGAATTTCTATTTAGGTCACTTGATACACTTATTTCAAGAGACACGAAAGCATTAAAAAATAAACCCAAATTTCAGAACTCCATCAAATACTGGTAACAGAATTTAACAAAATAGTGAGTTCAGAGCACACAATGGAAGATAGTGGAATTCCAAGAAGCTGATTCTAAAGGTCATGGGTAATTGGTCAGAGAAAGCAGACTGCCTTGCTTGTTTCCAGAGCAGAATGTTCTCTAAAGTCATTTCTTTCTAACCTGTTCAACTATTTCCTGCCTCTTTACTGCTACAATCTGCTACTTCAAACACAGCTAAGCAGGGTCACCTTGGTAGCACAACCTATCAGCTAAAGAGTCCATAACCTAGAAGAGACTGTTCCTTTCTTGGCACTGACTAAAATAACTTGATGAGCCTCTCCCTCTCTTTCAAACCGTTGCATGGTCAAGCCTCACTTCTCTAGTGGTTACAACTCTAAATGACCTACTATCTAAAATACTGCTCTGAACACACACTTATGCTTACTTTAATAAAAATTTGCTAGCTGCCATTATCTACACAGTAGAAATAAAACTCTTACATTGTTCCTAAAAACAAAGCATCCCGTGGAATATCATACTGGTGTATTTGAAGTGTCATAGTTATTTGATACCAAGCATTGTTGTCATTGTTAGGTGTCCTCGAGTTGGGTCTGACTCATAGTAACCCTATGTGCAATAGAAAGAAACACTCCCCAACACTGTGCCAGGCACATGATATTTTTTATGTTTAAGCTCACTCTTGCAGCCATGATGTCATTCCATCTAGTTCAGGGTCTTCCTTTTTTTTTTTTTTTTTCTTCATTGACCTGCCACTCTCCCAAACATGAAGTCCTTCTCCCATGGATTGGTCCCTCCTCACATCTTGTCCAAAATACTTATCATGCAGTCTAGCCATCCTTGCTTCCACAGAGAACTCTGATTGCACTTCTTCTAGGCTGGATATATTCAATATTCGTCTCAAGCACCATAATTCAAAAGCATCAATTTTTCTTCTGTCTCCCTCAGTCAATATCCAGCTTTCACAAGCATATGATGCAACCGAAAAAAAAAACATGGCATGAGTCAAGTACACCTTTGTCTTCAATATGACATCTTTACTTTTCAATGCTTTAAAGACGTCTTTTGCAACAGCTTTTTCCAATGCAATGCATCTTTTGTTTTCCTGACTACTGCTCCATGGGTATAGATTGTAGAACTAAGTAAAAAAAATCTTGCGCAACCTTAATCTTTTCTCTACTTATCATGAAATTACCTACTGACCCAATTTGTAAGAATTTTTGTTTTCTTGATGTTGAGGTGCAATTGGTACTGAAGGGTGTGTTCTTTGATCTTCATCAGTAAATGTTTCAAGTCCTCTTCAGTTTTAACAAGCAAAGTTGTGTCATCTGTATAACACTGGTGGTTAATGAATCTTCCTCCAAACTTGATGTCATGTTCTTCCTCATAATGTCCAGCTTTCATATTATTTGTTCAGCATAGAGATTGAAGAGATACAGTGAAAGGATACAGCCCTGACACACACCTTTCTTGACTTTAAACCATGCAATGCTCTCTTGTTCTGTTTGAACAACCGCCTCCTGGCCCATGTACAAATTCCTCATGAGTACAATTAAATGCTCTGGTATTCCCATTCTTCAAATAATTTGTTGTGATCCACACAGTCAAATGCTTTTCCATACTCAATAAAACATACATAGACATTTTCTGGTGTTCTCTGCTTTCAGCCAATACCCATCGGACATCAGCAATGATGTCCCTGGTTCCACACCCTCTTCTGAATCCAGATTAATTTTCTGAATATATAATCTCTTTTTTTACAGTGGGAAGTTTCACTTTTCCTTTTGTCCTTGAAGCACAATTTTTTCAGTCTTTTGTCTTTTTAAAATTGTATGTATTTATTGTATACAACATGATATATTGAAATATGTATACATTATGGAATTG
Source organism: Pedetes capensis (assembly GCA_007922755.1). Classification (NCBI taxonomy): domain Eukaryota; kingdom Metazoa; phylum Chordata; class Mammalia; order Rodentia; family Pedetidae; genus Pedetes; species Pedetes capensis. Next base: position 41,635 of record VMDO01016761.1, on the reverse strand, counting down.
TTCACTCAAGCTAATTAATATATGAATTATCCCACATACTTATTGCAAGTTACTTTGTTGTTCTACTTTGATGACACAATTTTATGCTACAGTTGTCTATTGTTGTTGTTGTTAGGTGCCATTGAGTTGGTATCCGACTCATAGCAACCCTCATAGGGTTTCCAGTGGCTGACTGTTTTGGGATTGCCTTGGGAGTGGATTGCTATGCCCTTCTCCCATTTTTGCGGTACTGGGAATTGAACTTGGGACCTCAGAGACTGCAGCGCAGCACTCTACCAACTGAGCTAAATCCCAGAGGATACAGTTGTCTATTATAAAAAGAACATATATATGACTGGCAGGAGATGTAGCCCAGTGGTAGAGAGTTTGCCTAGCATGCACAAGGCCCAAGGTTCTACCCCAGTACTGCAATATGAGCAAACAAAAAACTCACTTATTTCTCAAGAATATATACATAGATTAATAGAAATTAATTAAAAATTCTCAGTGATATTTAGGTTTAAAAAGTTGCTTCTGGGTGGGCATGGTGACACATGCCTATAATCTTAGCTCTTGGGAAGCTGAGGCAGGAGGATTGATATGTGGTTGAGGCAAGCTGGGGCTACACAGCAAACCCTGTCTCAATTTTTTTTTTCTTCTGCTTTGAGTTATCTGTATTAGGATGGAACTTTAGCTCGGTTGGTAGAGCGCTGCTCTGCACTTTGTGAGGACCCAGATTCTATCCCCAGCACCTCAAAATTTGGAGAGGGATGTGACAGTCCACTCCCAAAAGTAATCCTGAAACAGCCAACATTGAAAACCCTATGAGGGTTCCTATGGTCGGACCCAATTGGACAGTACCTAAGAACAATAACAACAGTCAAAATGGAAACATATCACACAGTTCAATAAATAATTATCAAGTATTTAAAGTAAAAAATTTAATTAAATGCTCTTTTTGTACTTCTGGGGATGGAATTCAGGGCTTTGAGCATTCTAGGCAAGTGCTGTATCACTGAGCTACACCCTCAGCCAAAAATGTATCTCTAAATGAGATGGCCTGAGATTTTCTCTAGTTCATTTAGATTTCTGGATGATTGCTATAAATGCTATAAAGAACTACATTTCACCATCATGTCTATAGCTATTCTTTACTCTTTTGTAGATATAAATGGTGATAGAACTTCAAATAAATAAGTACGTATGAATAGAAGGTGTTTTGTTAGAGGAATAATACTCAGGAATTACATGTGAAATTACATGTCAAATAAAACATAGTATATCAACTGGGTGTGGGGTCTCATGCCTGTAATCCCAACTGTTCAGGGAGAAGCAAGAGAATCACAAGTTCAAAGCCAGAGGCAGCCATCATAATTTAGTGAGACCCTGTCTCAAAATAAAAAATAAAATATGGGCTAGGGTGCAACCCAGTGATAAAGTGCCTTCAAAAGTACACATGAAGCCCTGGGTTCAACTCTACAGTACCACAAACAAACAAATAAACAGATTAAAAATAGTACTATATCATCAAAAATAAGTTTTAATAATATATAGCTAGCCATTCCATTAGATACTCCTCCCATTTTATTGAATGCAAAAATCTGGAGATGATCTGTCATGCTACAGAATTTGTTACCCAGTCATTGAACCTCATTTATTTCCCAAGAGCAAAACTAATATTTGTAATTATTCACTTTTGGGCACCACAAAGATTTTAATGCTCTAGGGAAATATACTATAGTAACATTTAAATAGAGGAGAAGTAAAGGGATAGAAGTCAATTTGTGCAAAGGCAGGCAGAAAAGGAGTCAGTATAATCAATTTTAGATAAGAGTACACATGGAAGCTGAGGATCTGGAAAGTGACCTCCTTAACGTTCTTTGTGCTCATATACCTTTTGGGAAGGCTTTGTGTATTCTCCATTCACAAACCTTTCTGAAGTCTGCGATCCCCAGCATCACAAAAATGGGAGAAGGATGTGGCAATCTACTTTCGAATCAATCCCAAAACAATCAGCAATTGAAAACCATGTGAGGGTTGTTATGATTCAGACCCGACTCAAGGGCAGCTAACATCAACAACAACATGGACAAAGTGGTAGTGATAAAGCCCATGTGATAAATTCTTAACGTTATTTTGCTACTCTTGTAATATTTGACCCCATGCATACTGTTAAAAACATCAGACAATATAAAAGTACACAGAGTAAAATGTAAAATTCCCCCTTCACCTCTGCTCAACCCTAATTCCCAGGGATAACTGCTTTACAACAATTTGTTATATAACCTCCCAGACCTTTTGGGTTATCTTCCCGTTTGTATAAGGAAGTGTTTCATTTACAGGGGAGAAGTTGCACAGAGTCTATGCAGTAGTCCTTAAAGGTGAAGTGAGGAGGTTTCCCTTTTACTTCACCATACCCTTGTGGGAGTCTTTCTTAGGTTGATTGGGCTAGAAACAGACCTTGAGATGAGAGTTCATGTATAAGTGATTTATTAGCGAACTGTTCTGGGGAAAACCAATAAGCTATTGAGGGAAGCAGGGAAAAAAGGGTAAGAAACTAAACATAAAATATTATTTTTTTGTTTTTGTTAATTGTGTATCTGGGACCTATTTCCATTCTATTACATTTGTTTTTGTCTCACTTTTCTAAATAATTAGTTTTCCAGTATTCCATGTGAAAGATGTGCCATGATTTACTCAATCTTTATTGATGTTCTTAAATAGGTAGAGTCCACATTTTCTTTCTTTCCCCCTTTTTTTTTTTTGGTACTTGGGATTGAACCCAGGGCCTTATGTATGCTTTGCAAGCATTCTACCACTGAGCTACACTTGCAGCCCATTTCTAAATTTTATTTTGAGACAGGTTCTTACTAATTTATGAAGGCTGCCTCTGGCCTCAAACCTGTAATCCTCCTACCTCCACCTCTGGAGTTGCTGGGATTATAGGTGTGAGCCACCACACCCAGCTTTAGAGTCCATATTTTCATGTTTGAAAGCAAGCCACAAAACATTCACATTTCTTTGGACACAAACATGATCATTCCATATGAAATATTACTAGGAATTGAATTTTCTGGGTCTAATTTATTTAAAATTTTGATAATTGCTACTAAATTGTGCTTAAAGGATTGTAATATCACCCTACAAACAACATGTAAGAATCCACTTGTCCTTCAACTCTTGAAGACTATGAAGTTACTATTCAGTATTTACAGTATTTCAAAAAAGGGGATATTGTAGCTATAGTCAAATTTTCATGTTCATGATAACTGGTGAGGGGTAAATTTTTTTTCACATACTGGTCCTTTGATTTAGTTTTGTATGAACTGATATTCATGTCCTTTATTTTTTGTTGCATGTTCTTCATTTTCTTATAATTTTTAGGATTTAAAAACATGTTATGGATGATAATTATTTGCTTGTGATATAGAAATTTTAAATTCTTATTTAGCAATCTCCATCAACCATTTTTTGGTGGTTTCTGTGTTCATTCTTTCCGGTATCAAGAATATAGAAGTGTTTTACTGTTTTTTTTTTTTCAGGTACTTTTTTAGCTTTACTTTAAATTTTAAGATATTTCAGCCATTTGAAATTTATTTTTGTGTATAATATGAAGGATAGCATATTAAGTTATAGTTTTTCCCAAATGACAGACACTTGCAATATCATGTGTAAAATAATTCACTTTGTCCCATTGATTTGAAGTGTCATCTTCTTCATATTAAAGAAAAATTCCCATATGGGATAGGTCATGCCTATTCTTTTTCAGGATCTGTGTGTTTTATTTACTTTCATGCCAAGGTCACATTGCTTCAGGGTTTTTTTCCTTTCTTTCTTTCTTACTTTCTTTCTTTTTTTTTTTTGAGACAAAGTTTCTTAGGGTAGCCCAGGCTGGCCTTGAATTCTTAATCATCCTGCCTCATCCTCCTAACTGCTAGGATTACAAGTATGTGCTGCCATGCCCAGGTTTGTTTTAATTATTTATTGTATGTTTTATATCTATAAACCAAGGTCTATTCTCAAAAAAAAATACTGTTTAATATTTTTGTACACATTTTATGTCCAGTGAACTTCAAAATAAGACTTTTTTATGGTACTTGGAGTTTGAACACAGGGCCTTGCACATACTTTTTGCAAGTGCTCTACCACTGGGATACATGCTCAGCCAATATTTTTACTTTGTACCTTGAGACAGGGTTTCACTAAGTTTTGCAGGCTGCCTCTGACCTTGAACCTGTGATCCTCCTGCCTCTGCCTCCTGAATCACTGGGATTACAGGCATGAGCCATGGCCCCTGGCCAAAATAAGATTTTTTTAGTAAACTGTCAGATTCACTTCTCATCTGATTGGGACAATGATTGTGATGCACTTACCTTTTAGGTTAATTTTGGAAGAAATTATCTTTTTATTGTGGTGAATCTTAGCTTCAAGCATGTGTTATGTAGGTCAATTTCATTTTTTTAATGTTTTTCAGTGAATTTGTGTAATTTTCTCCATTTAGCTTGCATGTATTTCAATCTTGGCTTATCCATAGGGTATTTTGCAAGAGATATTTTGACTTTTTGGATTATGTTTCTTAATTGATTATACCAGTACATTAGAAAATTTCTTTCTTCCTTTCTTTCTTTCTTCCTTTCCTTTATTTTCTTTTCTTTCCTTTCCTTTCCTTTCCCTTTCTTTCTTTCTTTTTCTTTCTTTCTTTCTTTCATTCTTTCTTTCTCTTTCTTCTTTCACTTGACAGTTGAACTTAGAGCCTCATGCACTCCTTGCAAGTGCTCTACCACTGGGCTGCAACTTCATCCCATTTCTATTTTTTGTTTTGAGTCAGAGTCTCACTAAATTAGGCAGGCTACTTCTGGCCTCCAGCTCACAATCCTCCTGCTTTTTCTCCTGAGTCTCTGGGATTGCTGGCATGTACCACTATGCCCAGCATCATTTCTTTGTTACCTCACAGAATGTTTTAAAAATTCATGTTAAGTTTTTAGTTACTGAATTTTCTTGAACTATTAGGAAGAAAAAAATCCAGTGAAAATTATGACTGTTTTACTTCCTCCTATCCAGCATTTTCCTGCAGCCATAGCATTGTGGCATCTGATGCCATCAGATCGGGGAAGCTAAGCAGGGTCGGACCTGGTTAGTACTTGGGTGGGAGACCACCAGGGAACACAGGGTACTCTAGGCTTGGGAGAAAGACCGGGCAACTCACTCCCAAAAAACAGTCATTAAAATCCTATGAATAGCAGAGAAGCACTAACAATACTGTTTCACCTGTTGTACGTAGGGCCACTGTGAGTTGGACACTGAATCAAAGGTACCTAACAACGACAATCTAGTGTTTATGTCTCATGTCTGTCTTCCAATTTTCCTAAGAGACATTGACTGGAACTGCAAATTCAGTACTGAATTGTATTGCTTACAGAGGGCATTTTTGTCTTGTTCTTAACTGATCAGAATTTCTAAGGTTTTTTTTCTTAAGTTTGTAATGTTTTCATAGATTTAGGAAAGTTTTGTATTTGTAGATAACTAATTTAAAATTTTTCTAAAAACTGGAATGGTTGTTGAGTTTTATCATATTTTCTACCTCTAATTGATATGTTATATTTTGTTCCTTATTTTCTAATGTTGACACAGTTTGTTTTAGGAGTAAACTTTGTAGATTATAAGTGTATGATCATTTATAAATATGTTGATTTTATAACATTTTATCTATAGTTTTGCATCTATATTGCTTGATAGACATTCTCTCTTTCTCTCATATCTTGCTGAATTTGATGCTTGCTTTATACTAAGTTTTAGAGTGAATTAGGACACTTTCTAAGTATTCAATATTCTTATATTACTTTGTTGACGATTTTTTTTGGGGGGGTACTGGGGGTTGAACCCAGGGTCTCACGCCTGCATGCTCTGCAAGTGTTGGACCACTGAGCTGCGCCCTCAGCCCATTTTTTTTTTATTTTTTGAGACAGGGTTTCCCTAAATTACGCAGACTGCCTCTAGTCTCGAACTTGCGATCCTCCCGCCTCTGCCTCCCGAGCCTCTGGGATTACAGGCGTGCGCCACCGCACCCAGCCTTGTTGAAGATTTTTTAACTGCTTCTTCAAAGCAGTGTTGGTTATTATTTAGCTCGGTTATAATAATCTGGTTTAGAGCATTTCTCAGTGTACAGTTGATTAAAGCCCCAAATTAAACTATAAAATGTAGTGAATAAAAGGTTGCTGAGGGAGGACGAGAGAAAAGATGGATAGATATAGAGACAATCATTGCAACATGAAATGATCCTGAATGCCATAATTTCTTGGGCTTTCTAGAAGTATCTGAATGACAAGAGCAGGACCAGCAATGAATCTAGTCCCAAATGTTAATATTGGCAATATGGAGACAGCCTGGCTTAGGCCTGTCTCACCCTTGCTTTACATGTACAACCAATCACCAGTCTTTCTGATCCCACTGACTAATCACCTATCTCATCAATCACATTCTCTCAATCATCACTTTCACCATTTTAGTTCAGGCTACCATGCCCTGAAGCTTCCATACATAGAAGGTCTCCTCACCCTTCTTCCAGTCTTTCCGTACTCCATTGTATTTTCCACCCTGTGGACAAAGTGATCATTTCAAGGCACAAATCTTATGATCCTTTACTGAAGTCCTTCAATGACTTCCAGTTGCCCTCAGGGCTCACATAGCCTTAACAGAACTCACAGCCCTTGCACTTATTCCTGCTCACAAGTCAATACCTTATCTCTCCCAATTTTTCTTCAGCTATTAACTCCAGACACAACTAAGTGATTTCTAATCTCTCCAAGGTTGTTTCTTTTTCCTTAACAGTTGCTCTTATTGCTATTTTCTTTAGCCTGGCCAATCCTTTCCTCTCTTTTGGATACTGGTGTGGAGGTTACCTTCTCTAGCAATCCTTTCTGAACAATTCTGGTTTGGATGGACTTCCTAAATTTTTTCACAGCAGGCGGTTCTTACCTCTTAGGAAAAGTGATTGAACTCCCTTACTATAAGATCAAAATTTTTACAAGGGCAGGAATGATGGACATTTTGATCCTTGCTGTATTTTTAGAACCTTACAAAGTTCCTGGTTTGGTGTCAATTTTCAGTAAATGTTTGTGTAAAGAAAGAATAAATTATGTATAATATCTAATTTTTAACATTCTAGGAGAGTGAAATATTACTGTACACATCATTTTTAATTAGAAGAGACTGCTTTCTTTTTGGAGCATAATGTTACTTATGTATTAAAATTAAATAAAATTTTTTTCCTGAAAACAACTTCTAAATTTAAGGTAAACATCTTTAAGATAACAAAAAAATCAATGAAACATTCAAACTGATAATTAATAAAAACTTCTAATTGTCAGCCTACTATAAATAAGCTCTCTACTCTGTTAGATATTTCAGAGAAATGTCTAAATATACTTTTTTTCTGTAGTAAATTTATTTTACAACATCTGACACATGATAGGTGCTCATGAAATGTTTGGTCAAGAAAGGTCAAAATGAGTAAAGTAGAACTTGGAAGCAAATTAGTTTTCCTATGCAAGCTTTGAATCTAAACCCTTAAGAAATATTTTATATATGAATCATTCTAATATTGTTATATTTTGTACATGCTGCTATGAAAATCATTCTTTGTCTTAAGTTACTTATGAGATATTGGGATCCAGTGAAATGCATTGTCAATAAAGAGTCAAATTTTTTTGTGGTGCGGGGGATGGAACCCAGGGCCTCACACATGCTAGGCAAGTATTCTACCACTGAGCTACATCTCAGCCCAAGATTGAGATTTTGATTGAAATGGTTAGCTCTGAAATTTCAGACTTTTTGAAGGGAAAACTTGACCACAACCATAATTGGGAAAGGTGTTATAATAGAAACTATATTTTTATCTACAGTATATATATATATATATATATATATATATATATATATATACACACACATATACATATATATACATATATATGTGTGTATGTTATATATATACACACATATATACATATATATGTGTGTATGTGTATATATAAAAATGTATCTGAAAGTATACTTACACACATATAATGACAAGCATAAGATCACAAAGTAAATTTTCTATTAGCTGTTGACAAGAAAAATTGTATGTGTATATATTTGTTTATATATATGTATTTTTTCCTATTTCTATCTATCTAGAAGTGATTAATTAGTGCTCCAGCTATAAAGCTTCTATTTTCCTTGTCAATGACAATCTCAAGGCCTCTGAGCTGCCTCTTGCTTGACCTTGGTTTAAAAGCACAAAGAACAGCAACCTTGAAACTGGCATCAACAAGATTCATTCTACAGAAACCAGATGCAGCACAATAGAGAAAAACCACACATTTAATTTTAAGGTTTTACAGAAATTGCTTGCAGTATTTCTGTTTCTTAAAGACTTTTAAGTGCAAACGGCCTTCATCTCACAAAGGAAACATCACCATGCAGCCACTTAACACTGGCCAAAGCAGTCCTTTGGAGACCCTCTATATTGTTCCCTTTCATGGACACATGGCCGAGGGGCCCTACAACCCTGGGAGAATAACATAGCCCAATGCGATTGTTTAGCAGTGAAGCTTTTATTGAGCAGATCCTGTCTATGAAAGCATGTTGCAAAGCATTTCATTAACATTTGAACAAGAAGGTTATGAATCTGTAATAGAATCATACAGTTCAAATGGAGATGCATATATTATTTTCTACTTGAGGGGAGGTATTCTCCATTGTTTTATGCTAGTGTTCATTTGAAAGTGCAGTGCCATAGCTGTCCTTTGCCCACAGAATTGTTTCTCTCTTTTGAGGCAAGAATGCCCACATTAACCATGGGAAGCTGGTAGAGTGGGATGGACATTGATGTGGAGTTGGGTACTTTCTCTTACCTGTTAATATGTTTCTTTCTTTCCTGGGTCATTAGTATCTAACTTATTTCCTAAAATTAAGTCACTCTTTGTTAAACTATCATTTGATTGTCATTTTAAGATACGCTGAAAGTATCCTTAAAAATAAACTAAAAGGTCTTCTTACAAACTATATGCACATATCAACTCCTCTATTCTTTCATACATGCCTGTTGCTTCCTTATAGTTAAATTATCCAGACTTGGAAATCGATATAGATAACATATGTGCAATAAAGTTTAAATTGCTGAGTATTAATTGCAAAAATGAAATAAATATAGAGATCCTTTTTTTTTTTCTTTAGAGCAATGTTATATGGGTAAATGTTTAGTAACTGGCTCTCTAGGGGAGAAAAAGTCTGGATTCTCAGTGTTTGTAGAATTCTGTGGTATAAATATTCCCACTATAGCCTGTTTCAGCTGCTGATGAGATGTCACTAAAGGTGAGGACTTTAAGGAGCCAGGAAGAGATGTGTACAGTTGGCACTGCTGAACTGGTCAGGAAACTCCAGCACCCACTGTCTCCATGATTGTGTCTCTCTTTTCCCTTGCATTTCAACACACAATTCAGACCTCTATGATTTCTATCCTAAAACATTACCCAATTGTTGTTGTTAGGTGCCATCAAGTTGTGTCCAACTCATAGTGATCCTGTGTAAAACAGAACGAAACACTGCCCAACACTGTGCCATGCCTGGCACTATTGTCAGTGCTTCTCTGCTGTTCATAGTTTTCAATGGCTAATTGTTTTTCAGGAGTGGGCTGCCAGCTCCTTCTCCCAAGCCTGCAGCACCTGGTGTTCCCAGGTGGTCTCCAATCCAAGTACCTACCAGTCCCGACTCTGCTTAGCTTCCAAGATCTGACAGGATTGGATGACAGGGTGTTACTGCTGCAAACATTACCTTATTTCCTTTCCCCTTCATTTCTCAGTTATACTTTCATTAGTCAATTAATAAAAATCACACTGAGGCCTTATAAGTATCCCTTGAGATAAGGATTTTGGATACATACAAACATAATTTGTGATCACTGCTGGTACATTGCTTACATTCCACCTAGAGAGACAAACATGCATTCTAGAAATTCAGTGGTATATAAGATGAATATCAAAGGAATGATTCTCAAATAAATTGCTATAGGATTTCAGAGGATGAACGCATGGGATTGTAAAGAGAAAAAAGTGGATGATGGGGAAAGTTTGCTTCTTTCAAGAGATCTAATAAACACAGCAGCCATTGAAAACACTGTGAATAGCAGAGAAGCACTGACATAGTGCTGGGCATGGCACAGTGTCCTGGAGTGTTTTGTTCTGTTGTACAGAGGGTCGCTGTGAGTCGGACTCCACAGTACCCAACAACAACAACAACAGTAAACGCAGTATTTCTGCTTTGACTGCCAGCTTCTTTTCTACTTTCTGTTCTTGAAGACTTTACTGCTTCATGAGGGGGGAGTGGAGCCTATTTCTTAGTATAAATAATACTTGAAATACTAAACGCTAAATAATGCTCCCAGATACTTAATTTCTTAGCAGTCTTTGGAAATAGGATGTGGAGCGTGACTTCACCTGAACCAGTTAGGTGCACTCATCCCACATTTTAGATGTGGAGCAGGTGTGCATAGCAGGCAGCTGAACTTCGGCTACATTTTGCAGGTGAGTAGCAGCTGAAGTGGCAGCCCTGTTGAGGGGATAGAGAGACACAAAAGCTAATGATGAGGCCCAGGGTCCCCTGTCGCAGTGTGCTGCAGTGGTGACAATCTGAGCTCTGAATGCCATTTTTAACAGCATATACAATTCTCTCACTAGATCTATGCAATGTGATGTGACTGTGGTCATGGTTCCCCACTGCCCTGTCCTTGTCTACCTATCTTCCTTGTGATTGTGTTCTGCTTTAGCCAAGCCACAGCTAGTTTCTGTTGCTTGCAGCTAGGAGTCCTGCTTGATATTTGAGGGCAAGGAGGCTATGTGGAAAAATGAGCAAAGAAGTAGAGACAGGAGTCATGCCTCCTAACTGCTCCAAGTATTTCAATAGCTAAACAAAGGCTGAGAGGGAAATGCCATCTTTGTGCTCTACCTTTGTGAACACCTTTTAACCGCACTTACCTGATCTTAAGCACACTGTGGACAGTACACTGCATATTCCCACCTTTCTGACTCTGCTCATTCAATTTCTCCCCTCTGGAATGCTACCTTGTTTCCTTTTAGCTAGCTCATTCAGTTTCTTCTCTCTGGGATGCTACCTTCTTTCCATTTAGCTTAGTTAGGGTTTACCTGGGACTGGGATTTAGCTCGGTTGGTAGAGCGCTGTGCTGCAGTATCTAAGGTCCTGAGTTCAATTCCCAGCACCACAAAAATGGGAGAAGGACCTGGCAATGCACTCCCAAGGCAATTCCAAAGCAGTCAGCCATTGAAAACCCTATGAGGGTCGCTTGAATCAGATACTGACTTGACGGTACCTAACAACAACAGAACTTACCTATTTTTGATGGGCTAGCTCAAGTGTTTTATTTGTTAAATCTTCCCATACTGCCCTTACTCACTGGAATCTGTGTGCATTTCGAGAACTTAGTGGCATTTCCAAATATTTAGAATGAACATGCAGAAATACTGTATGATAATTTGAGCATCTAGCAACTATTCATTCCCTGTCTCTCCTTCTGTGGGTGGAGAATAATTCCTCCCTTGTTGATGCTGTTCTTGCCATAGGAACTGCCTTGACCAGTAGAATGGGAGCAGAAGGATAAGGATACATTTGCAGTTTGGTTTGTTTCTTGCACTTCAGTGATGCAATATGAGAAGATCATGCCCTAGACAACTGCTGGGAAGGCAAACTCAACTCTAGTCTGCAGCCTGAAACCAAGCCTGAAGCTGATCAAGAGCGCAGCAGACTTTAGAGAGGAAACATCTGCTTGTTGTTTTAGATCATGAAGATTCTGAGGTTATTCATGATGGAGCTTTTGCGGTGACTGCTGATACAATCTTTCATGTCTACATTTTAGGTGTGTTTGTGCCTTCTTGTTTGAACTAGATTGTACATAGTTTAGCACATTGCTCATGCTTTATCCTTTTTTGGTTTGCTCCACAGCACACTTCCCAAATGAGGAAGCCATGCTGTGTTTGGAAGATGTTTTATTCATTTATTCACAAGTGTTTATTGAACTTCTACTTTGTTCGATGAAACTGTTTTTTCAGATACAGGGAATGAAAGTAAAAGTGCAATTCCTACATTGCAAGGATGAATATAGGCTGGTGGTGGAAGGAGTCAAAAACAAATGGGGTAAAGACAGTGGATATGTGCAATGACAGAGGGGTACATAGAGACCCAGACAAAGGACAGAGACAGCCAGCTCCTTCAGTTTATTACTGGATTGGCTGATAGAGATGCTGGGTAGTAGCATGTTAGCAAAGGCTTCTTGAACGAGGCAATGTTTAAACAGTATCTTAGGGCTGAGTTTGAATTACCCCGATGGGGAAGGATGAAGGACAGTGTAGATAGGAACAGCACATAGAAAGCTGCAGAGGAATGACAGCCTGTATGTTTGAGAAACTGCAAGTAACGCAGTAAGCCTGCAGCTCTATTTTGTGTGAAGATATAGGCCAGTTTTCAAAGCATTTCCCAAGCATTTTCTGCTTCAAAGGGTTGATGAGCTATATCAGAAAACAGTGTCCCCTAGGCAGCGTGATTCAATCTACCAGATTCGCAAATCTCCCACAATGATGCAGGGAGAGATTCTTAGAGCCACTGCCACTATACAGAGTAAGGAAGCTTCCATAGAGGTTTAAGCAGCTCTGTTTAAGCTTGTGGGAGAAATATGTCACTGAATAATGATAATCATTGCTAATACCATGAAGCTTTCAGTTGTTTTCAGTTGTCTACATATACTACCTCATTTAATCATTATGACAAGCCTATGGATAGGTACTGTTATCATTCCTGGGTTATGATTTAGCTCAGTTGGTAGAGCGTTGCTCTGCAGTCTCTCAAGTCCCGAGTTTGATTCCCAGCAAAGCAAAAATGGGAGAAGGTTGTGGTAATCCACTCCCAAGGCAATCCTGAGAAAATCAGCCATTGAAAAGGGTCACTATGAGTCGGACATGACTCAATGGCACCTAACCACCACAACAACATTATCATTACCATTCAATAGGTAATGGAAATGAGGCAAAGAATTAAGGAACTTGTTCAGGGTCACATGGCTAGCAGTGGTTAAGCCAGATTCCAAATCCAAACAGTCTGATGCCAATCTCTACATGTTTAATCTTGACTTTATTTCCTCTAGAATGAGGTCAGCATGGGCCTGAAAAGACTATTTAAATGGACATAAGGAAGGATCATACTCAAAAGAGGGATAATATAAAGATAATAGTGTTCAAATTGCTGAATATCTATCTGAAGGGAAAAAAACTAAAGAAAACGTTACCGCCTCTCAGAAGCCATGAGAACAATATAGATCTGAACATGACTAACATTTTATAAACAGAATTAGCATGTACAAGCAAATGCAAGTATACTGCTCGGGTCTGTTAGACCCATATGTCACCAGTTAAGTGCTAATTAAATTCCTATCACCTTATAATAAGTGAAGAGCCCATTCTACTATCATTGAAAGTGGCTAACACCAAGGGGAGTAGTTGAGGGGTCATAAAATCTTACACAACACAAGTGAAAAGCTGCTCTGAAATATTTGGAAGAAGTCAATTCCAGTGTTAGTCAAGAGACTGAATTAAGATTAATCTGAAACCACATATTTTGGCAGGATCTCAAATTATATCATTTCCAAGACTCAAAATATCCTTCTAGGGATGATAAACAGTTTGTGCCCTCATATTTAAAGAATGGTTATCTCCTTTGATTTGATTTGATTCGTATGTCTCAGGGGCTGGGGTTTAGCTCAGTTGGTAGAGTGCTGCTCTACGCACCCTGAGGCCCTGGGTTCGATGTCCAGCACTGCAAAAATGGGAGAAGGCCTGGCAGCCCACTCCCAAAACAACCCGAGACGGTCAGCCATTGAAAACTCTGTTAATAGCAGAGAATCCTGTGAATAGCAGAGAAGCACTGACATAGTGCCAGGCATGGTACAGTGTTGGGGGGGTGTTTCGCTCTGTTGTACATAGGGTCACTATGACCCGGACTCGACACAATGGCACCAAACAACAAAAACAAAATACTTCTCAAGGAAGTGATGCTGAGGAACTGAGGTAGAAAGCTTGATGTCACATTTCCAGAATGTTTAGTCCAATTGTGCTCAACATGTTTTCTGTCTTAACAATGGTCTCGTAAATAAGCATACTTCCATGTGAATTCCTATCTTACTTACTGTGACATCATGCCATTCTTTTCCCTCTCAGTAAAATTTGGTAAATAAATGAGGAGAATGGTGTATTAAGGAAACTTATTTGGACCCCGTTCTTTTTTTCATTGGAAATTTTTAATGTACACCTTAATGTGATTCATTCTGACACGCTTTTCATTGTGACATTTCCATATATGGATTTTGTTGTACATTATTCATATAGGTTCCCCCTTACCTTCTTGTACGCTTCCCCCTGTCCCGCCCCCCATCAAAGACTTCTCTACCATTTACTTGTTTTTTTCTGGTAATATTTTTCTATATATCCTTTGGTTCTAGTTCTGTTTAAGATAGAAACTTTGTCTGCAGTGAACTTTCATTTTACCTTGTCAGAACTATAACATTTATTTTCTAGACCATCTATAATAATACCATTCTTAGATTTTTTCTCTTTTATTATGATCTGAGCTTTGTATAGGATTTTTTCCTTCTTATAATTTTGACTCAGCTCCTACCTGTGAGTGAGAACATGTGGTGTTTCTTTTTCTGAGCTTGTGTTCATTCACTTAAAATAATTTTCTCCAATTCCATCCATTTTGCTGCGAAGGGACTTATTTCATTTTTTTTGATTGCTGAGTAGTATTCCATTGTGTATATGTATCATAGTTTTTTATACATTCTTCTGTTGAAGGGCACTTTGATTGATTCCATATCATTGCTATTGTGAAAAGTGCTGCATTGAACATGGAGATGCAGGTGTCTCTGTGATATGATGACACATCTCCCTTTGGGTAAATTCCCAATAGTGTTATAGCTGGGTCATATGATAGATCTATTTTCAGTTTTTTCAGATACCTCCATATTGGTTTCCTCAGTGGTTGGACCAATTTACAGCTCCACCAGCAATGTAAGAGTGTTCCCTTTTCTCTGCAACCTTGCCAGCATTTGTTGTTATTTGTTTTATTGATCTTAGCTATTCTTACTGGTATAAGGTGAGATCTCAGAGTTGTTTTTATTTGTATTTCCCTAATGGCTAGGGATATTGAGCACTTTTTTCATGTGTTTCATGGATTTAGAAGCCTCTTCATTTGAGAACTGTCTATTCAGTTCCTTTGCCCATTTGTGTATTGCGTTGTTTTTTTGGGATTCAACCCCATTCTTCTAAGAAAATATCTCACTGATGGGCAATACTTTTTGTTGGTGCATACCCTGTGCCCTTCTGACCTCTCTCCTGCATTCCCAGGGTGAAACCTTGGAAACTATTTTTCCCAGACTCCCTTGGGAACAAGGTTTTGATTATATTTCACCCTTAAGAAGCAGCTGAAGATATTTGTAAACATGAGGAGAATGGAAGGAAAGCAATTATTTTCTGGTGGGATGGGCAGGAAGCTGAGGTTCTTTGTGATGAAATTGACTTTCAGAGGTCATCACGATACCCACCCAGTGCAGTGCTAGAAGTGGCTGGGATCACTGGTGGCAGGTTCCCTGCAATTCCTCTACTGCCAAATATTCTGAAAGCCACCTTCCTGATTTTGATTTCTCCAGCCCTTTCAACAGGCATGTAGGCTTTTATTATCTGTAGTAAATCCCTTCTTTCTCAAGGGAAGTAGACTGGCTTCCATTCATCTGATTAAATTCTGACTAACATGATTCTTAAAATTTAATATCTAGCAATAAATTATACGTACTTGGGCTATACACGATAACCAATTGCTACTTTTGTGTTATAATGTCATGGTTGAGATTTGATGCTTTAGTCCACAAAAACAACCAAGAGTGTTAAATAAATATGTCTCAAGAAAAGATCCTGAGCTGAATAAATAGATTAGTCATAAGGCAAGTACAAGACTGATGAGTAGCAATACAGATAATTTAGAAAAGAAAGAAACAGGTTAAAAGGCAAAAAGTAAATGAAGTTGCCTGATACCTCAACTAATTCTTTCAGGGATGCTTTGGTCTATCATATAAATTCTGCAAGGACAGGGACTTATTTATTTATTTATTTACTTATTTATGTTTGCAGTGTCAAGGATGGAACCCAGGCCTCTCACTTACTAGGCAAATGCTCTACCACTGAGATACATCCCTAGTGCTCCATATGAAATAGGTGTGTGTGTGTGTGTGTGTGTGTGTGTGTGTGTGTGTGTGTGTGTGATGGGAGTCTTGCCATGTTGCACTGGCTGGCCACAAATGCTGTCTCAGCCTCCTGAGTACTGAGACTACAGACAATGGGCCACCATACCAGGCAAGGACATGGACTTCTGTCAGTCAGCATTCCCTCACAAAGGACATGGCACTTTCATCTTGGGTAATTTCAGGAGAATTTTACAAGATCACTACTTATAAGGGGGCTGATGGGGTGAAAAGAAAGCAAGGGATAGTGCAGCACTCTATGGTTATAAGTGTCTTGGGGCCATAACTCTCTTCAGGTTTAAAAGTTCAAGATTGGAAGAAGGAAAGCCACCAGGGGATGGGCTGCTTACGTGAGCTACAACTTTTTGTCAAAGATGACAGTCTGCCCATGGCAAACCTCTCAGGAGAGAGTCTGAGGAAGACATATCCTGACCTCACCCTTCTACTTCCTTCTGATACCCTCTGATCTCCACATTAGTTAAACTCATCCACAATCCACAGGACAAGATTAGTCTGGGAAGATAAGATCGGAGTGGATATGGTGAGGAAGACAGAACTTATCCAGTACAGGGATGATGGTTGTTTTGCTTTGATATTGTATGTATTTGCAGGGTCCAGCACAGAGGCTGAGAATGTTGGCAACTGTGACAACCTGAGCTGAAGCCCTGTATAAAAAGCTCATGCCTTCTCTAAGGAGCACTATTGCTGCTCAGCTCTGCCCAGTCACTACCATGGAAGGATATTGATTAAATGTTGCCAGGGACTAACCATTTTTTCAAAAGAAGATAAAACAAGGATTTTCCGGTGAGGTATCCTGATTTTTAAAGATTAGAAACAAATTCAGACACTTTAAAAAAAAATGGGTGGTGGTTGTTGACATGCTCAGGCTGAATACAATTCTTATGCCACCAAATTGCAAACACTATACAGGACACTTAGTATTTGAAAAATGATGAATAATCCGTTTATTTTGTAGATAAAAAGGCAGTGGTATTATGTTAACTTTGTGGTTAATATATAATTTAGATAGGATAGAGAACAAGTTAGCCCTTGACTGGTGTCATGGGACCAAAATAGACCCGAGGGAGAGCCAGACATGGGATGCTATAGCACTTAACCTAAGTGTGGGGATATATGTCATGGGGTCATATATGACATCAGAAACATGATACCAGTTAAGGCTAATATCCAATCTCAGTGTCTCATTTAAATGAAGGTCCAGCTGCAGGTTATGATTCTTCATAGCGGCTTCTTTCCAGGTAGTAACTCAGGTATCTGGAGTGCTGTCATTTTGCAGTCTCAGATCAATGTGACAGAAGATGAGAATGCCGAGGGTCTCATAACAATTTAATATTGCATTGTCCCATAAATAACTACTTCTATGCACAGCCCATTTCCCAGAACTAGTCAATTTTGCCTCTGCCCAGTTACAAGGAGCCCAGAAAGTAAATGTGAAAACAGATATTTGTTGTTACATCTCTGTGTCACAGAGGCAATATTTTATGAATTTCATTTATTTGTATTCATTCCATTTAGATAGTGATCTGTAAGGAAGTGAAAAGGCATGGGAAGAAATGCACTTGAATTCCTGAACACTTCCAGTTAGTTAACAGTGGGTAAAGGAATGGGTAAGAAACAACAGGAAGTAGGGTAAAATTGAGGGGAGGGCATGAGCGAAGATAGTGTAACAGTGCTCCAGGAGAATTCAAGGAGTCAATGATGGTTGACTGGGAGGAAGCCAAAGTGGGTGGAATGGATCTTGTGAATAAATCTTAGCTGATGATATGGACCAAGGAGAATATCTGTCAGTGTTCCTGATCTATGTGCAGTTGTAAAACAAGATGTATTTTTAACTGACCATGACAAATTGGAACAATGGTCCTTGAAGATTTATTTTTCAAAAAAGAAAGGCCCTTTTCAACATTATAGAGTCACATGATTATTTTTATTAAATATTCAAATAATATATAAACATAGTCAGTAGAAAGTGACAATTCCCCATATAATCATAACTCCAATTAGAGCTATTGATAATGGATATTATTCATCATACACATAAATAAATGTATGATACATACACTTATCTAAATATATACTACATGTGCTGTTATATGTATATTGTTACCTCTTTCCTTACTATCACATTTGATTCTACCTTATACTTTTCAAACAAAGATTGCAGACTATTATGCTCTAAGGATGTACCATAATTGTTTCAGCCAATGCCTGTGAGAATAGTAATGTATCTTATTTTGTTCTCTTATTATGGAAATGCTGTAGCACAAATTTTGAGCATATACCTTTGTACACATAGGAAAGTCTGTGTGTAGGATAAATTTCTATTTATGTGCGATCAAAGAGTATGGGCATTTAAATTTTGACATATGTTGCCTACGGCTCTTTAGAAATGGTGTAGCAATTTATATTTCCACCTCGTGTTGAGATCTTTTCTCAAGTATGAAATCCATGTATTTGCTATTGGATATTTTGGATTTTGAAAACTATATTTTATCCAAGTGTTACATACATTTAAACATTATTCAGATTTCTGCATTTTTCAGAGAGACCTCACAGATATTTTTTCCTCTGAAAATAGGAACTTGAAACTACAAGTATTAACAACTTCTAAGACTATATCAAAATTTCCAAATTCATGATACTCTATTTGAACTTATTTGGTTCTAAAGTGAGTACATGCAATCTTATAAAAGACTCTCTTTGACATCTATTTATCATCATGTATACCTCCTCCTGTAGATAAGTGATAACACATGTTTTGACACATGTGAACTATAACTCTGCCTGTTGAGATCTTAGTCATTATTTTATGATGTTTTTAGTTTAGTTACTGAGATATCACATGTGCTACCTATTTATTCTATTGACCCAGAATTTCTATTATTAGGATATTGAACAGAAAAGCATACACATTTGCAACAAGAGAATGTATGAGAGTGCTCATAATAACGTTGTTCATACTAACCCCAAACTGGGAACGGCCAAAATGTCATCAATTTTGTAGATTATAATAGAATACTGTACAGCAATGTACATGATATGTATACATACTAATATGTATATATTAATATTGGAAAAGAAACCAACACAAACGAATACAGACTGTATAAGAGTTCATTTATATAAAGTTTTAAAAGGTAAATTCCAGTGATAATGTTAGAAATCAGAACACTGATTACTTCTTGGGACAAAATTGAGTGAGGGACTGGGAAGGATGTGAGAGAAAACTTATGATGATAATGGTCTTTTTCCTGATTTGGGTGCTATTTACAAAGTTTATTTTTTAAATAACCTTGTATAATTAATGCTTTTTTTTTTTCTTTTCCCCGGTGCTGGGGGTTGAACCCAGCGCCTCGCGCTTGCATGCTCTGCAAGTGCTGGACCACTGAGCTGCACCTTCAGCCCATTTTTTTACTTTTTGAGACAGGGTCTCCCTAAATTACGCAGACTGCCTCTGGGCTGGAATTTACGATGCTCCCGCCTCCACCTCCTGAGCCGCTGGGATTACAGGCGTGCGCCACCGCGCCGGGCTCAGATTTATGCACTCTTCTTATATGCCTCCATAAAAATTTACTGAAA
>VMDO01016761.1:0-21623 GCA_007922755.1 Pedetes capensis | reverse complement strand
CAAAGACGCTGTAAGTATCTGAAAGGATAGGCACTTTAGGAAGATTTGGGCAGGATTGAAAAGGAAGATAAGAAAGTGCCATTCACAAATAATATCAGCTTGCGTATATGGACATTCCACCCCTAGAATCAATAGGGAAATTAACAGAATCTAACAAGGTTATTGGATATGAAATCGACATTGAAAACCAATTTTATTCATTATACAACCAAATGATTCTTTGTACTAGCAGCAACCAGAACAAAGAATAAATACATACAATTTTTAGTAGAAGGAAAACTGATCTAGCATCCAGGAATAAATCTAATCTGTGAAGACCTTCATTTCACGCATTAAAAAGAAACTTTAAAATCCGGATGAATTAAGTAATATACTATCTTTGTGATTGTTTTCAAATTGATTAATAGATTCAATAAAATGGCAATCAAATACCCAACAGATTTTCTTACAGGATTCTCCAACATTATTCTAAAATTTATATGGGAATAAATATGCCAAAAGTAGGCAAAATTATCTTGAAGGATATTGACAAGGTGGGAAGCCTTGTACTGCTGAATATCCAGGCTTGCTGTAACACTATAGTAATTATTGTATTGACACACAGATAACTAGAACAATGGAACAATGGAGATTACAAAAACTTCATGTGAGCCCAAGCATCGCTGGACTCTTGATTTGTAACAAATAGCATGTGGTAGTGCATAAAGGACAGTCTTTTAGGCAAGTGAAGATGAAACAACTGGGTAATTATATGGGAAAAATGAAGCAGCAGGTCTCTTCTTCAAATCATACTTAAGAATAATTATAATGACGTATAATAGAGTGTAAGGGGTGTATAATAACCTAATTTTGAAAAGCAAAATGATAAAATATCTAGAAGTAAATATAATGTCTTCATGTCCTCAGGTTAGGGAAAGATTTAGTAAACAGAACACTAAAATAGATAACCATAAAGGAAAAGTTTAAAAAATTCAAATCAGAAAACTTATCAAAATTCACCACTAACATGGAAAAGAAGAGCACAGAGTAGAAGATGAAATTTGCTGTGTATATAGCCAATAAAAGGACTAGCATTGAGAATATATAAAGAACTCCAAAAATAAATAAGAAAAATAAAATAATCCAATAGTAAAATGATGCAAAATGCTGAATAAGCACTTCATAAAGAAATCATATGATAAAAACAAATAAAAATTGACCAGTCTATTTATAATCGAAGACATGCAAATTTAGATAATAATGTGCCAAAATAGAACCACCAGATTGGGAGAAAAAAATGAAAGTTTAACAATACCAATTGGCACTGAGCATGTGGAACAACCATAACTCACACAATACAGGTGAGAATGTATGATATCATTATCCTTTTAGGTGAAATCAAGTGTGACCTTTTGTAGCTCCATGATTTTGATTATTAAGCCAAAACCACAAACTCATGAGAGTGAGTGTGGCAAAGGTTAATAGTCATGTTTTGAGCAGAAGGAGATGGGAACAATTTGACAGGAGGAACTTAGGTTCCTGATGAGTGTTGAATGGTTTCATCAGCACCAGGCTGCTTGATGAGCACTCATCATGCTACACTTTGCGACTTCATTTACCTGAAAGTGATTTTATCTTTTAAAATTTAAGCAACTACTACTTTGGGTTTTCAGCCTCTCAAATTCTAACTAATATGCCTTTTTCTTTGCATAAGATCTCAGAGTGCTTGCTATACACCAGATATAGTACTAAGAACTTCACATAAGTTATCTCATTCAATGAGTTCAACAGAACATTACTGAGATAGGTGGAACAAAAGTGTGCTGAAGTCACATGAGAGTTTTAACTCCAGAGTACATATACTTAGCTATACTTTATACTACTGCCTGTCAAATTGTGTAGGAGCTTTACTTATCTTTGTCTTTCTCATAATGGCTAACAGCACTTTGCACTTAGGTCTTGACTCATATTTAAGTATAGTCCATAAAATATTAACATGAACTAATCAGACCAAATAAAGCATCCATTGGCTTCATTTTGTGTGCTGGGATCAAACTCAAGGTCTTATGTATGCTAGGCAAGTGTTCTGCCACTGAGCTACATCCCCAGCCCCATTGGCTTTTGACCTAAGATATTTTTTGTGCCATTTATTCATTAATTCATTTGAATTTTAAATAAGCCCTGGATTCTCTTTCTCTTTCTTTCAGCAAAGTAAATTTTCTTTCTTTCTTTTTTCTTTTCTTTCCTTTCCTTCCCCCCCTTTTTTTTCAGTACTGGGGGACTGAAACCAGAGCCTTGTGCATACTTTACTAATGCTCCTCCATTGAGCTGCACCCTCAGCCTTTTAAAAAATGTTTTATCTTAAAATAAACTCTCACTAAATTGCTCAGGCTGCCTCTGGTCTCAAACTTGTGATCCTCCTGCTTCTGCCTCTTGATTTAATGGGATTGCAGGCATGTGCCACCACACTCAGCTGAAAAATAAATTTTCAGTTTAGAATGAAATCTATTTGAGCCAGGCACGGTGGTGCATGCCTGTAATCCCAGTGGTTTGAGAGGTGGAGGCAGGAGGATGGCAAGTTCAAGACCAGAGTCTGCGTAACTTAGTGAGACCCTGTCTCAAAAAAGTACCAAAACTGGGCTGGGGTGCAGCTCAGTGGTCCAGCACTTGCAAAGCATGCAAGCACGAGGCCCTGGGTTCAACCCCCAGGACCGCGGAAAAAAAAAAGAAAGAAATCAATTTATAGAAACCAAGAAAAACATATCTTGAGAATAACTTGTTTCTGTCCTGGGTGTTAAACCCAGTGTCTTCTTGCACATGCAAGGCTAGTGCTCCACCACAGAGTGATACCCTCAACTCCTTTGTTTTTTATCTTAAGACAGTGTCTCTCCAAGTTACATAGGCTGCCTCTGGTCTTAAACTTCAGGTACTCCTGCCTCAGCCTCCTGAGTTGCTGGGATTATAAGTGTTTGCCATGATGCCCAGCCCTTGACAATAAGTTTTTGAATTTCAATAGCTGGGCTTCATGAAGGAAACATAGAAACAAACAACAAAGCATATACAGAAAATCAGTACAAAGGAAAACACAGGGCATTCAATAATTTCTTGTGCATAGTATTTTTAAAGGTCTTTTTCCTTTCTCTGTGAAGATAAATTTTATCATCCAAGACTGAAAGTCTGTTTTGTTAATGGAATTCAGATCATGAAATGTTAATGTCTTTTCCAAAAGAAGTCACTGAAGACATTCTCACATTTAACAATTCATTTCCTTGTTCATTTACTCATTCATTTCTCACCATAAGTGGGAAAACTGGTGGTATATTTCTTTATATACGGGCTGGGATTTAGCTCAGTTGGTAGAGCGTTGCTCTGCAGTCTCCGAGGTCCCGAGTTCGATTCCCAGCACTGCAAAAATGGGAGAAGGATGTGGCAACCCACTCCCAAGGCAATCCCGAAACAATCTGCCATTGAAAACCCTATGAGGGTTGCTATGAGTCAGACACGACTCGACAGCACCTAACAACAACAACAACAACATATTTCTTTATAAGCAGAGTTGGATGTGTATCACTTAAGAAAATAGCAGGAACACAAATATGAAAGGCAGATTTTCCCTGTGGTAAATTAAAACTATTCCTTTACCATTTTGGCAAACAGTTATTGAGTGTTAATCTTTTTCCAGATACTTCTATAGGCTCTGGAACTTATGGCATGATGTACATGTTTGTTAAGAGAGACATACAATGAACAGACAAAACGTATTGTAGAATGTCATGTAGTGATAAATGTTAGGAAGAAACAGGAAGTAAGGTAAAGGGGAATGAAACATGGGTGAAGAAGTGTTGGTCAAGGAGGGGCCCTTTGAGAATGTGGCATTTGAGTAGAGGCCTGAATGAAGCAAGGGGAGAGTCAATCCTAATTTTTGGAGGAAGTAGGTTCTAGATAGAGGGGATGAAGCCCTTGCGTGGGCTGCCAGGGAAGAAAGAGAGTCCTAGGAAATGAGGTGAGGATGATCATTAGCTTTTTTCACTGTGACAAATACCTGAGAGAAACAATTTAACATGAGGAAAAATTTATTTTGGCTCATGGTTTCAGAGGTGTCAGTGAAAGGTTGGCTGGGTCCATTACTTTGGGCCTGAGATGAGACAGACTACTATGGTAGCAGGATCCTCTGGTAGAGGCTGCTCATCTAATGACTGCCAAGAAGGAAAGAGAGAGTTGTTGTTGTTAGGTGCTGTCAAGTTGGTGTCCGACTCATAGTGACCCTACATACAACAGGTGAAACACGATTATCAGTGCTTCTCTGCTGTTCATAGAGTTATCAATGGCTGATTGTTTTTTGGGAGTGGGTTGCTGGGTCCTTCGCCCAAGCCTACAGCTCCTGGTGTTCCCAGGCAGTTTCCCATCCAAGTACTAACCTGCCCCAACCCTGCTTAGCTTCTGAGATCTGATGGGATCAGTAGTATGGCTGCAGGTTAAGAGGGAGAGAGAGACAGAGAGAGAGAGAGAGAGAGAGAGAGAGAGAGAGAGAGAGCGAGCTGACACAGTTGGCATGGAATGCCAACAACAACAACAATATACAATGGCATAAGGTAACATTCCCATTCCAAGAGTGAAGAATGTTGTTGTTGTTGTTGTTGTTGTTGTTGTTGTTGTTGTTAGGTGCCGTTGAGTTGGTATCCAACTCACAGTGACCTTGTGTACAACAGGCGAAACACTACTGTCAGTGTTTCTCTGCTGTTCACAGGGTTTTGAATGGCAGATTGATTTTTGGGAGTGGGTTGCCGGGTCCATCTCCCAAGCCTACAGCATCTGGTGTTGCCAGGCAGTCTCCCATCCAAGTACTAACCAGGCCTGACCCTCCTTAGCTTCCCAGATCTGATGAGATCCAATGCCACAGGGCTAAGGCTACAGGCAAGAGTGAAGAATAGCGACATAGAAAGGAGGGATTGGACCGAAGTAAGACCGAAACCTACCAGGGCAAACATTAAATCCTGTATAGTTCCATGTTTAGCATCTGGGGCCCATGGTGGCATGATGTGAGCTCCAGAGTTGTTGGGCAGCCCTACTCCTATAGCCTTGCTGGCTGCAGCCCACATGACCTCTCTCTTGGGCTGGCTTGTCTTGCTGTCTATGGTTTTCATTAGCAGATATTTCATATTCCTGGCATCTCCAACTTCTTGGGATCTCCCTTGCATTGTGAGTTTCACTCTCACAGCTTTATGCACTGCCCTTTAAGGGGAGTGGGGGGTTACAGGGAATCCAAACCTGCTACATATTGCCTGGCTTCCCAGGCCTTCCTTTGAAATTTGTGTGAAGCCTCCATGATCCCATAACTCTTGCATCCTGCAGGCTTGCAAAAGAAGCACCACATGGATCACACCAAGGTCTGCTGCCAGCAGGAGCAGTAGCTTGGCTCCCTCAGACTACAACTACATTGGCCTCTTAGTGCCTTGGCAGCTGAGCTTGGTGAAATGAATCCTGAGGAGACAACTTTCTATGCAAACCTGTGTGAGCAGGGTGACCTGGAGGCACCCTATTCTCAAGGCAAAGACTTTCAAATGAGCTTATTTTACATCCCAGAACCTGTGATAGGTGGGGCCTTGCTGATTCCTGAGATGTCCTCAGGGAATCTTTCCTATTTTTCTTGTGTAAAACACTTGACTTCTTTTTAATTGTGCTATTCTCTGAAATCATGCCTTCCTTAGGTCCTACTTTACCTGAGCTCTTCTGACCAAACTACAAGGTTTTCAAATCTTTCTGCTCTGCTTTTTGCTCCCCTTGCCCACTGTAAATCAGGCTTGGATAAATCAGCCAGCAATACTCATGCAACAGCCTGAACATTATTCTGCCTTGAAACTTCCTCTGGCAAATTAATTAGTCTGTTGCTTTTAAACTCAGCCTCCCACAACATCTCAGGGCATAGACAAAATGTAGACAATTTCTTTGCCGTTACATAATGTGAATGGCCTCTAGTCCAATTTCAATAGAATACTTGTTCCCATGTGAAATCTGATGAGCACAACCTTTACTATCTGCATTCCCATTGACATACTGGTCTTCTTAGCTCCCACCAGAATCTCCCATTAAGCTCTGCTTATAGCATTTTGCCTGCAGCCATACCACTGTGGTGTCCTATCCCATCAGATATTGGAAGCTAAGAAGAGTCAGGCCTGGTTAGTACTTGGATGGGAGACCTCCTGGGAACACCAGGTGCTGTAGGTTTGGAGGAAGGACCTGGCAACCCACTTCCTAAAAGAACCAGCCAATGAAAACTCTGTGAATAGCAAAGAAGCACTGACAATAGTGCCATTTCTTTTTTAATGTTGTTTATTTAACTTTTTATTCCATATTATTATTGTTTATTTTGAATCAACTGTTTAACCACATTAATTGTTAATATCATAAGGACTGGAAACAAAACTACATCTAAAGCAATTTGGAGAAAACCACAAATTGTTAGAAAATTACTCGTGAAATTAATGTTTAGCTGAGTTGACATGTGTCAGGGATGACAATATAAGTGGTATTTCTTAATAACTTCAATGTAGGAAATGATGTTTATTAAAAGATAAGTGAAAGCAAACTAAGTTGAAGCTAGCGTATATTTTATTAAAATTCAGTCACATCCACAGCAATTGCTTAGAACTCAGGACAACATAAGGCTTTATCATTGTTTAGAACTTGAGCACATAGTTATGTCAAAATGCAAAGTTTTCTGTTTCAGTTAGCTTTATGGTTGCTTTAGAGTCTCTACAGACAAGCACTCCACCAACCTGCTCTTGCTGCATTCTACAGGCACACAATAGATGCTCAGTAAGTAACTGTTCTGTGGAATAGACCCAAACAAACCCAAACAGAACATTCTATTGCTCCATGTTGTTGTTGTTAGGTGCCGTCGAGTCGGTATTCGACTCATAGCGACCCTCTGTACAACAGGGGAAACACTATTGTCAGTGCTTCTCTGCTGTTCATAGGGTTTTCAATGGCAGATTGATTTTTGGGAGGGGGTTGCCAGGTCCTTCTCCCAATTGCTCCATAGTGTTTAACAAAAAGAAAATAAAACTAGAAAAACAGAAGTTGAAATGAACTGCATTTATTTAGTCAGAATGAAAAATTAATATAAAAACTGCATGCACTAGGTACACTAGGTAGAAAACATCCAAAAGACAAATCATACTTAGTTTAAATTAATCTTCACAATTCAACTGCCAAAAAGGGGGCCTATATTTTGCAAAATTGGCCAGGGCTACAATCGTGGGAACTATCAAGTATCAATGCTTATTACTTTTTATAAAATCATTTGTAAAAAATATGAAATGGTAGGTTAGGCAATTTTTCAACAAATGGTATTTAGTTGAAAGACATTTTCATTCAGGCTCTTTTAGTTAGCCTAGCTTAGAGGAGTACATAAAATTGAATATAGGGATAAAAGGGAAAATTAGTAGAGATGAAGTGAGTAGTTTAGCTGTGATACTATTGGATTTTTCCTTCTGCCCTACATTTTGTTTAATTCAAGGATAGATATATATTTTAGGAGTAGAACAATAGGGCAACATTATCATGAGTGCTTATAATTAATGAATAACTGTTACTTAAGACCTGTCCCAATTCTAATACACAAAGATGTATTCATTTATATTTAATAAGCCTGTCACAATTACCAGTTTAGATTCTAGTAGTAAGACTATTCATGCCTGTATTATGAAAAAAGCATTTCAGATACCTGAGGGATAATCAGAGCAATGGTTCTGGTTGGGTTGGGGTTCGGCTTAGTTGGTACAGTGCTGCTCTGCACTCTGTGCGGCCCTGGGTTCCAACCCCAGCACCACAAAAATAGGAGAAGGATTTGGCAGCCCACTCCCGAGGCAATCCCAAAACAATCAGCCATTGAAAAACCTGTGAACAGCAGAGAAGCGCTGACAGAGTGCTGGGCATGGAACAGTGTCAGGGAGTGTTTCGTTCTGAAGTACACAGGGTTGCTATAAGTCAGACCCTACTCAACAGCACCTAACAACAGCAACAACATGGTTCTGGTCAAGAGTATATAAATATAAGTAATAAATAGGATTTGTGGGAAAGCTGCTGAAAGAGGACTGACTCAGATGCCATATAGAGTTTCACCCTTCCAATTTCCCCTGTTTCTTCCTGAAATTTGAGCATATTGACCAGAGCTCCATTAAGCTATCTCTAAAGCATAAGAATGAGAGTCATATCCTAAGGATGACAAAGCTTGAAGGAACCCAGGTTGGGGATGATATGAGATGTCATAGTTAGGCTGGCACTTACAGACTAAATTTTTATTTTATTTCAATTTTTTATTCAAGCCATTTCATTAGCAATTTTTAGTTAGTGTACAGTTTGGCGGTTTCATTATGACATTTCCACACATGCATGGCATTGAACATTGCTCATGTTCACCTCCCTCTTACCCTCTCATGACCCCTCTCCCTCCTTCTGATTCCCTTCTTCTCCCCCAGTGGTACACCTACAGACTTCCTCTTGAAACCCTTGATTTGGTTAGCTATTGTTTTTCATCTGCATGCAATCCCCAGTCATAATAGTGAGCCTCACAAAGGATTTCATGGTATTTGGCAGCATTACACTTCAATTGGGAATTAGAGCACATGATCTATAATAAGTAGTTGGATTTGCTTTTGCTGAGATCTCAGCCTTCTATAAGCTGGCACTTGCCGTTTACCTTCCTCAGCTCTCCCAACTCATGTGAGTTTCACCATCATTCTCACACCTTCCAAATCTTTGCTTCTATTTAGGTTTCTTGTCTGTCGTCCCAGCTCCACAAGAAGTAATGCTGATTCTTTCCAAGAACTGATGGTCTCCTTGGGCATCTCCTATAATAGCCCAACATACTGACTTATTTTAAATAACAAAGCCAAAATTTGATAGCTATTAGTTAGTAAAATTGAACAAATTACTTACTTCAGTAAAATCAAATTTCTGTATTTTGAAAAAAACATATATCTACTGCATACTTGTGCATTACATATTATATTTCATATCCATTCCAAGAGACATTTATTCTGCATTGTTTTGATAATATACTCCAACAATACTTAAAATCTTTTTGCTCTGTTAAAATAAAGTGCTTCATTAGAAATCTTCAACCTTAAGAAGCCAACGCAACAAGCCACTCTAAAGGATCCTAACATTTTGTAATGTTTACCTACAGAAGAACTCCTGTTTCATACATGGTAGCCAAAAGGGCTCTGGTTTCCACATAGATAGATCCTAGTTTTGACATAATAATGAACAAAATTATTTGAGTAAGGAACAGGATCAATAACATTTACCCACTTTACTTTCCTAGAAATGTCAGAAGCCTAGTGACAAAAATTAGGAAATAATGGCCCACTTTCTTTAGAAGCGGATTTTTGCCAAATAAACACTAATTGGACACATAAACATGAATCAGTTATATACCAGCATACTTACAGAAGTAAAACAATTTTGTGTATAGGTATAATGTGTAGATATATAATTACATATAATTATTAATAGTATTACTTTTAACATTTTTCATTGAGAGCAAACACTTGTGTCCACTTTTGCTTTAATATGATTATGAAAATGAAAATAGAAACTAAAAGTCAACTGTCAAGTACGATTCAATTTTTCCATCTTTAATATTCTTAGCAGTATTTGGTAGATTCTATGGTTTTAATGTTCCCTCCCAAACTCATGTTGAAATTTAAGATTTGTTGTGATTATATTTACTAGGTGATTTGATCATAAGGACTCTGCCCTCATGAATGGGTTAATTCCTATATTGTGGGACTGGTCTCCTGGTGAAAGGATGACTTTGATCCAATTTTCCTCCCTTTGTCTTGGGAGTACTCCCTTGCCTTTCCACCATGTGATGGTGCTGCACAAAAGCCCTCTCAAGATGCCAATGCCATATTCTTGTACTTCCAGCTTCTAGAACTGTGAGCCAAATAAACTTGTATTGTTTATAAATTACGCAGCCTGCAGCATTCTGTTACAGTAGGAGAAAGTATACTAAGATAGTAAGGTTAAACATAGTGGTTTAACAAATACCTAAAGTTGAACCAAATTTTCTAAAGGTATAATAATGTGAATAGAGAATATTCCTTTCAGTGCAATTTGTGTACTTGAATATTTGGCCATTTCTTTCTTCCATGTAATTATTCAAGTATGCTGTTTTCTAGCTAGTTTTATAGATTTTATTAACAACAATCATTTGTCACCTAGTACTTTCTAACTACCTAAAAACTAAGCAACACAATTGGCAAACATGTTATTCAGCCCTAAAATCATATCATTGTTAGATTTTTTAACATACAACTTGAAGTCAGAGAACAGTAAAGCTATATCACACTGAATTAAATATTAATGTATAAGATGCACCTTTGTGTGAATTTTATTTTCTGATCGTACATGATCTCTGAAATCAAATGAATAAGTAGAAATTATCAGACACTGATTGTATTTTAAAAATCCATGAAAACAAAGACATTATGATATTTTGTTGTTGTTGTTAGGTGCCATTATGATATTTTAAGAGATCTATAATTTTTACTATCCAAAGGTAATACACAAAGCAGTATTTTTAAAATTTGCTGTACATGAAAATTACTTGGAACATTTTAAGGATATTGATGCCCAAATTGGATGTCACACTAAACAAAATCATTTGGATAAAATTTTTAAAAGATTCCAGGTGGCTCAGTGTTCAGTAAAGTTTGGAATAAGTTAATATAAAGTACAAAAAATTTTAATATATAATGTTTACAGTTTCATAGGTGATAATAAAGGATACTACTATTATTATTTTCCCTTTCAATATACCTTATTAAGGTTGTGGTGTCTTGAGTGTCACATGGAAAATCCTTTAAGTTTCCACAGGAAAACATTTCAATCATGAGCCATTAAGTATAAGCCAACACATAAATGCACATTTTGAAAATTTGTGTATTCTATTTTTCAAACAGCTTAGGTAATTGACAGATTTTAACTTTTGACAAAAGGCTTATAAACAGATGTTTCAATTGATCTTTGAAGACTAATAAGCTACTGATGACTTGGCAGTGTGTAGCCAAAATATCCCTGCATAAATAAAGTGCAGGAAGAATCCAAGCCCTGGGAAACATTTTCATGTAAGAGGGAATAAGATATGGAAGAAAAAAAATGTTCTGTAGTCTGAATTCCTAGAGTAGTCCTCTACTTTGCTATTTTGTAAATCTCTTGGGGAATTTACTATCTCAAACCTCAGTTCCCTCAGCTAAAAAAAAGAAAGAAAGAAACAAAGAAAAGAAAGTAATCGATGTATTTCTGAGCTCAGCATTGGGAAGATCATGTGAGTTCTTAGATGTGAGCGATTCTGCAGAGTTCCTAGCAGCATGGACTGGGGAGGAGAAATCTAAGGATTTATATAGATTTCACAGATATTGCTGTTTTCAGTCTTACCAGTATCCATAAGTTCCTGAGCCTATAATTTCTGAACCTTTCTGGAGCTCTGTAGGAGCTTGCTACTCACTGTCTGCATTCAACTTTCTCTGACCTTCTGAGCCAGTATTCCTCATTATCTGCTTTCTAGGTTCAAAAATTTGGACAGTGTCTATTGCCTGTCATTGTTTCCTGACATATGCTAGTAGATACAACAATGGAAGTCATTGACAACTTTACCGGACGAATTCAGGTAGAGACACTGAGATGACAGATCCATGGAACAAGCAGGAGTGAGTAAGATAAAAACGTGGGAACCAAGATGACTCTTGAGAAACTTGGCTATGATGTAGGACAGAGATGGGACAGTGGCTAGAAAGTACAGCTGAAGGAGGTGCAGAGGTATCTATACCATCAAGGAAAAAGAATTAGTGTTGCTTTGTTTTTGTGGTGCTGGTGATCAAACCTAGATAAGTGCTCATCCGCTGAGCTACATGCCTAGCCCCATTAAAGAAATTTTTAACTGTGATAAATCAATTCATATAGCTATCTGCCTGTCTTGGAAATTATCATTTCTCTTCCAAAGTAGGAAGAACCTGATTATTTATGCTAGTTAATATCACAAATTCTGCCACTATTAGCCTCTCATGTGCATTCTTCATAGCAATTAAAATAGTAAAAGGCACCAAGGATTGTGAAATTGTATTCTTCTGAAGTGGAAACAGTGCAGTTAGGTGTAGTTAGATGTTAGAGGTTCTGGCATGCTGATAGTAGGATGACGTTCTATGGTTGTTGTTCTTGTTAGGTGCTGTTGAGTTGGGTCTGACTCATAGTGACTCTCATAAGATTTTCAATGGCTGATTGTTTTGAGAGTGGGCTTCCATGTCCTTCTCCCATTTTTGTGGAGTTGGGGATCGAACTCAGGGTCAGAGAGCACAGAGCCAAACTCTAGCCTGGTGTTCTTTGTAGTGGTCTAGTAAACCCAGGGGCCATGCCATTCACATTCACTTTCCTATAATTTAACTCCAAAAAACCCCCCAAAAACCCCAGAAAAACCAAAACCAAAAACCAAAAAAAAAAAAAAAAAAAAAAACAAAACCTAAGTGCTTTTTTCTTTTTCACTTGTACTCATTAGACTGTAGCATAAATACATTTCACTTTGTTTTATGTATATATATATATATATATATATATATATATCTCATAATATCACAACATTTAAAAAATTTGACTTGAATTTTGAGTAAATTTTCAGGTGATTATACTTACCTGAATAATTTGAGATGGAAGCCAAAACCATGACTATAACTATAGTAAGGAGGAAAAAAACATTTAAGAGTCATTTTCTCTTTCTATTTGAGTAGCTCACTAATTTTGAAGCTAAAATCCATTTTCCTGATTACCTTAGTCTTTTAGCATTCAGTATGAAACATTTTCAAGCAGGCAAGAAATTATCTCTGGAACTATAAGAATACATGCACATAGTTAATACCTCATAATATATGAAGTCCATCTTTGCACAACTTATAAATTAAGCAAGTAGGAGTCAGCTAGAGTAGCATATGACCTGTTTGAAATGAATCATATTCTGTCTTTGAAGTTCATGAGAATTTTATATTCCAATAATGTGAATCATCTTATTTCTCTTTTGAGTTCATTCACCTCTGTTACTTTTTTAAAAGGATATATTCTTCAAACATTTTCCTCTTCAATTAATAATCACTAGAAAACTCTAAGGTGAATAGAATAATGGATATATGCTCAGACTGGTTTCAACTTCACTTAAATTATTTTCTGAATTGCTTATGCATCTTGTCAGCCACGACTGTTCCACTTCAAATATGATTATTATTATACTTTCTGCTTTCAGGGAATGGAGATAATTAAAGTCACAGATGCTATTAGAGTAACGATTTTTGCAAATATATTCAACCTTCATTCAAAGATTTGCTTAAAATGAATCTCAATTTTATTATTTGATTTCTTTCCTCTACTAACTCTGATGATGTATTATTCAAAGACAATGAGATTATGCTACTTACTACACATATGTCCTTGGGCAAGTTATTCCTCTGAAACTCATTCACTAAAAATTGGAAATAATGCTGTTGACTTCATGGACTTTCTATGATGCTACATGAAATAATGCATGCAAGATAATTAGAACTTGGATCCTGAGAAGCATTGTTGTTGTTGTTAGGTGCCATCGAGTCAGTATCCGACTCACAGCGACCCTCATAGGGTTTTCAATGGCTGACTGTTTCGGGATTGCCTTGGGAGTGGATTGCCAGGCCCTTCTCCTATTTTTGCGGTGCTGGGAATTTAAATCAGGACCTCAGAGACTGCAGCGCAGCGCTCTACCAACTGAGCTAAATCCCAGCCCTGAGAAGCATTAGGAATTTCATAAATATGTAACTACAGGTGAATTCTTTTCAAAAAGTAACAAATCTGATCTTAACTGTTTTACTGATCCCCAAATAATATGTGCTCAATGTAAAAAAATTGGTAAATAAAAAGTATTAATTAGGACAATCTCTAATGCCACAAGACAGATGTAATCACTATTAACGTATTGGTGTATTAAATGAAAAAATATATATAAAGCCCTGAACCCTCAAATCTTGTACTTATTTGCTCCAAAAATGCAAATGGGGAGAGAGAGGCATTTATTCTGGTCAGATAAATGTAATTTTTATCTATAAAATTATCATCTGAGTTTTAGCTCAATTGGCAGAGTGCTCACTCTGTGTGATCTGAGGCCCTGGGTTCAATCCCCAGCACCACAAAAATGGGAGAAAGACCTGACAACCCACTTCCAAAACAATCAGCCGTTGAAAACCCTAAGAATAGCTGAGAAACACTGACATAGTGCCTGGCATTGCGCAGTGTCAGTGTTTCATTCTGCTGTACATAGAGTTGTCATGAGTTGGACTTGCCTTGATGGCACTTGACAACAAAATAACATTCTATAGTGGACTAAGTTGATAAAATTAACACTTGAAAAATGTCCTTTTTATCTATAGGTACATTTATATCTATAAATACATCTTTAATTATATATTTGGGTCTGGGGTTTAGCTCAGTTGGTAAAGTGCTGCTCTGTACTCTCTGAGGCCCGGGGTTCTATCCCCAGCTCTGCAAAAATGGGAGAAGGATCTGGTAGCCCACTAACTAAACAATCAGCCATTGAAAACCTTAAGAATAGCAGGGAAGCACTGACACAGTGTCACACATGGAACAGTGTCAGAGAGTGTTTCATTTTGTTGTACACAGGGTCACTATGAGTCAGATCCAACTCAACGGTACCTAACAAAACATATCAACTTATATATTTAGGATGATAAAAGTTTAAACTACCAGAGAAAGCTTTCTGCACTGATTGAAGGGTTTTATACACTCAGGAGTACTGATTTATTCAAGCTAATCTCAGAGTACTACTCACAACACCACACAAGGTGATTGAGGGGTCAACATCTGAATAACAGACATATTTCTGTCTCTTTGTTCTTGACAATTTAGAGAAATGAAAGCACTATCTTACTGTAGTGTTTTGGTACAAACATGCTTTTATAGCAACTATAACACTAGGGGCACCTAGGGTTTAGCTCAGTTGGTAGTTGCTTTTCTCTGCACACTCTGAGGCCCTGGGCTCAACTGTCAGCACCACAAAAATAGGAGAAGGGCTTGGCAGCCCACACCCCAAACAATCAGCCATCAGAACTCTATGAATAGCAGAAAAGCCTGGCATAGCACAGTGTCAGATATATGCTCAGACTGGTTTCAACTTCACTTCAATTATTTTCTGAATTGCTTATGCATCCTGTCAGCCACGACTGTTCCACTTCAAAGATGATTATTATTATACTTTCTGCTGCCCTGTACATAAGGGCAGTATGAGTCGTATACGATTTGATGGCACAAAGCATCAAAAACATTAGGGGTCTGGAAATGTACTGTTAAGAGTGTAACTAACTTCTGGGGACCTCAAGCATGAAGTTGTGCAAAAGAAACATCAACTGAATGTGGATCCCAGCTCTCCAAGTGTGCTGAGAGTCCTCACATCATATGAGATTGCTTTGACCAGTAGAAATGGTATGTGTTCCAGCTACAGGTAGGAACATGGAGTCTCAGAAATTTATTCAGGGTACCAGTTGAGTAACATCAATTATTGAGGTTTTTGGAGATACCAGCCATTCATTTTTCTCTGTCATCTCAGACAGATTATGTCACCTCTTTGAGCTGTAGTTTCTGTAAATCAAACCTCTTGTTTAAAAATGATGGTAATTAAATGTAAAATTATGTACTCATAGTGGAACTTATTACTTCTAGGATAATAGGAGGATAACTTACATCTTTTAACAACTTTTTGTTTACTGATATCTGCTATAATGTTGGCTACCATGACATACACCTGTAGTTTCAACACTTAGGAGGCTGAGGCAAGAGGATCACTTCACCTCAGGCAGTTGAGACCAGCCTTGGTAACAGAAAAAAAAGAATAAATAAATAAATAAACCTGCTCTAAGCACTTTACATGTATGTATAATTAGAACTTGGATCCCGAGAAGCATCAAGAATTTCATAAATATGTAACTACAGGTGAATTCTTTTCATCTGTAATCAGCATTTCCATACAATAGATACTATTATTTTCTCCACTGAATGGTGCTCAAGGATATCCAGTTATTAATTATGAAACTGGGACATGACTTGATGTTTTTGTTAGATGCTGTAGAGTTGGGTCTGTCTCATTGTGACCCTATGTACAACAAAACAAAACACTCACTGACACTGTGTCATGCCTGGCACTATGTCAATTCTTCTCTGCTCTTCATAGGGGTTTCATCATCTGATTGTTTTGGGATTGTTTCAGGAGTGGGCTGCCAGGTCCTTCTTTCAATTTTGAAGTGCTGGGTGTCAAACCTGGGGCCTCAGAGCATGCACAAAAGCACTCTGCCAACTGAGTTAAACCCCAGGCTTTCTGAACTAAGCAGATACTGAACAAATAGTTATTGCCTGAACTGGCCAGAAATTGACCAATGTAGGTAGATCAGTTAGCTGAAAGTAGTAAAACATTTATGAAGCCAAATGCACAAGTTTTCATATGATTCAGTTAATTTATTTGCTTCATAGTAATAGTGGAATTCTTCCCCTCACCTATCTTTGGCTTTTGGTCACCTGATGAGTCAATGTATGAGGAGCTGTGCCATTACTGGGATCAATACCTTAAGCAGGCTCTATAGATTGGAGATCAATGGACAATCTCATATATTAAATGACCAGCACAAGAACTATTTGATTGCCTTTTAAAATGTGTCCAGAGTTCAATGGTTTTAAGTAAAGGCAGAAATATGTGCTGACTTAAAAAGAGCCAGGCAGATCTGCCTCTAACTTTAAAGAAATACCTGTATCTCACTCAACACATACTCCATTTATACTCTGCTTTCTTTCAAAATGAATTTAGTGTGATTTTGACACATTTATAAGATTTTAAGTCTTCTCTAAGTAGCATTTTGTAGCTGTACCATTTATAATACTTGTTGTTGTTGTTGTTAGGTGCTGTCCAGTTGGTATCCGACTCATAGAGACCCTCTGTACAACGGGAAACACTATTGTCAGTGCTTCTCTGCTGTTCATAGGGTTTTCAATGGCAGATTGCTTTTTGGGAGGGGGTTGCCAGGTCCTTCTCCCAAGCCTACAGCTTCTGGTGTTCCCAGGTGGTCTCCCATCCAGGTACTAACCAGGCCCGACCCTGCTTAGCTTCCGAGATCTGACGGGATCGGATGCCACAGGGCTACAAAATACCATAAACATGCTAAAAGAGAAAACAATACAAAGGAAGCAGCTATAGTGAAAGCATAAAATTTCAAACAAACATATTAAACTACCAGAGGGGGACATACTATTTATTTAGCTAGTTTTATTGAGACAGATCTCACTATAAAGCCCAGGCCGGCCTCAAACTTACTATGTAGCTCAGGCTGAACTTGAACTCATGATTCTCATGCCTCAGCCTCTTGAGTGCTGAGATAACTGTCATGCACCACCATGCCTGGAACACCTCTTTATTTAAATTTAATTATTAATAATACTGTACAATTTTGTGAGGTTCATATTGCTATAATTTGTTGAATTCTTACTGTATATTACATACTTTTCATTATGCATCAACAAAAATTTTTGACCATGTCTTATGTGTCAGGTCTGGTACTAGGTGCTAAGGATGCAATAGTGATCAACAAAACAGGTAAAATTCCCTGCCTTCAGAGAACATACATTTTAGTGGGGATGCAGAAAAGAAATGAGTTAAATAAGTGCAATATATAATATGTTAAGTAGTGATAATCCTCACAACACTCTTAAAAAGTAGAAGTTATTACCTCACGTTTCAGAAGAGGAACATATGAACTTGGATAGTTATAACTCTATTATTAGCTCCCTTCCCCCAAAGGACTGGCAACTCCTTTGTCACTTTGATAAGCATAAAGTATGCCCCATTAGTTGAGATTAGGACTGTGGTAGACCATATTGTACATCTTACCTACCCTTGTTACAACAATCTATGACTTAGAAAGCACTGCTAATGCTCAAATATTCTACAAAATCTAAAGCAAAATAGCAAGTCTGAAGCTGAGTCTTCATTCAAAGGACTGGGCAGGTGATGGTAAAAGAATCTTTAAATGAGGGAATGATAAAATGATCACAGCAACTGAAAAATTTCTGCCAGATTTGGTGAGAAGGAAAATGAGAACATGACTATCTTTTGCAGATTAGACTCACTGGTATGGAAGAGGCAGAAATCAAAATGCAGTAGCTTATACAGCAGCAAAAAAGTATGTAAATCTAGGTAACATATAATTGAACTATAAATAAATAGAGCTGTAGAGTATATTTAATTATGGCTGGAGGAAACATGGAACCCTCTAGGAGACAGTAGAATTGAAAAATAGTGAGGCTGAAATAGAGAAGATAATAAAAAATTCCCAACAAATGAGAGCCCAGGCCATGACAGGTTCACAGTAGAATTCTACTAAACATTCAAAGAAGAATTAATGCCTATTCTCCTCAATATATTTCAAAAAGAAGAAAAGGAAGGAGCACTCCTAAACTCATTCTATGAAACCACCATCACCCTGCTACCTAAACCGGGCCAGTGTACACCTAAGAAAGAAAACTATACACTAATTTCCCTAATGAACATAGATACAAAAATTCTCAACAGAATCCTGGCAAACCAAATTTAGCAACCTTCCAAAAAATTATACAACATGAGCAAGTGGGCTTTATTCCACAGATGCAAGACTGGTTCAACATATGAAAATTGATCAATGTAATTCAACATATCAAGAGACTTGCAAACAGAAACCACATGATTATTTAAATCCATGCTGGGAAGGCCTTTGACAAAGTGCAACACTCTTTCATGATTAAAAACCCCAGAAAAGATAGATGTAATAGGAAAATATCTCAACATCATAAAGACCATTTATGACGGACCTACAGCCAATATCATATTAAATGGGAAAAAATTGAAACCATATGATCCAGCTATATCACTACTGGGAATATACTCAAAAGAAGATGAGCCATCATATCACAGAGACACCTGCATCTCCATATTCAATGCAGCACTTTACACAATAGCAAGGACATGGAACCAACCAAGGTGCCCATCAACAGAAGAGTGGATAAAAAAGTATGCTACGTATGCACAATGGAATGCTACTCAATAATAAATAAAGAAATGATGTCATTTGCAGCAAAATGGATGGAACTGGAGAACATCATCTCAAGCAAATGAACACAAGCTCAAAAAGAGAAATACCATATGTTCTCACTCATGTGGGAGCTGAATCATACTTAAAGGGAGAAAAACTCCTATACATAAACTGATATATAAAAAATACACAATTAAACTTAATGAAGAAGGGACAATATAATGAGTAGAAAGGAGGGAGGGTTCTAGCAGAGGGAAGTGAAGATTGCAGAAGGTAAGATGGGGAATAGGGTCAATGTGGAGGAATGAAGTGGGAGAGGTTGATCTCACAGTAAACAGTACAACTTCATCAATACATTGGAAAAATAGGGAAATATAATCCAAATATGAATTTGGGTTTTACTACATGTTAGCCATAAGGCTCCATTAATCTTGTGGGTTGATGAAAGTGTTGCCAGAAGTGATGTAAAGGATGCATAATGGAAAAAGCCAATGTTGTATTACTCTGTATCCCCTCATCATTTACTAAAAAAATAAAAAATAAATGGTGAGAATTCAGGGCTGTAGTGTTGCTCAGTGGTAGAGCACTGGCTTAGCATATGTGAGGCCTTGAGTTTGATGCAAAACACTGCAAAAAATGTTGAAGATTTAATGATTAGAGATGAGAGAGAAAAAATTTGAATAAGGAGAATAGAGTATGCAAAGACACAGAAGTAGGTGGGTAAAAAGGGTCAGTATTTCAATTTGACTGTAGGATAGAGCCAGTATGTCAATTTAACTGTTGGGATTAGGGGCAAATATGATTGGGAAAGGAGGATATGGATAAGACATGAAGCTCATATAATACAATAAGAATTTTGACAAAATAATTGTATTTAGTCCTGAAGAAATATAAACTCTGACATTTTTATTCATTTTGAGAATATTATCATTAAAAAACTGACAAATACATATGAGCGTTATAGCAATATGTGTTTTGGTTAACCATTCCCAAATAAGAATCACATTTAAGAGCCAGGGTTTAGCTCAGTGGTAGAGCACTTGCCTAGCATAAAACAGGCCCTGGGTTCCATTTCCAGCATTGCAAAAACAAAAAACAAAAAACAAAACAAAACAAAAAAACACACTTGAATGGAAATGTGATAGAGTTTAAAGAATTTTTTCAGGGCACAAGAACTATCTGGTGAGGTTATAAGAATGAATTATATCTACTATCACAAGAAACTTCCATATATGTTTTTTGACTCATTCTGCCAATTTCATTTTTAATCCAGAGTATTTTAATACATATGTACATACCATTTTCTTCAACATTTCCTAGTAAGTTGAATGAATTGTGGCCTTATTTATATTGGATATGTCACCTATATAGAGTTCTAAAGGGAATGGAGAATTAATTAACTAACCAAGCATAGTTCACTAAGTAGAAATGCATTATATCTTATTGTGTTCTGTATTTCATGTTGGTCTAGAAACAGTATTACTCCTAAATACTTGGAAAGTGGGACACTCAACTAGACAAAACTGTTGGACTTCCTCTTCTAAACCCCAGAAAGTTAAATAATTTATTATATATTTTTTCAATCATGCTATGGGTTTACCCATTTAAATTATATTTAGAGTAAAGATCACTATAAACATAGGTAAGCAGTTTAACTTCAAAGGCACTTAAGGCTTCAAAACATTTTCTAACATTTTTACTTGGTATCTGTACTATTGAAAGAAAATATTGCTGCTTCCGTACTCAACACCCAGATCTCTAACCAATGTTCCTTGATGGCAAAGCATAAATTGCATAACAGGATAATAGTGTCTGATATTCACTTTCTTATTTTCTCTTGCAGTGAATAGTAACCATGTGACTCAGTTCCAACCAATGAAGAGTAATGAGGTGTCTCCTAGGGATGTTGGAACACAATTGCTCACATCCTCAATGAAAATAGAAACACAGGAGGCACAAACATTATCATTGGTTACTCTGGTCATGTCCTTTTTGCATGGATAGTTATGTGAGGATGTGATGCTTGGAGCTGCAGCAGCAATCTTTTGACCATAAGGTACAAACTTGCGCATGCGCACGTGCGCGCGCGCGAGCGCACACACACACACACACACACACACACACACACACACACACACACACACACCATAATGAATTAGTGGGTTAAAAGGATAGAAATAGCCAGAATTTTTGATATTCATACTGAGCAAAATCTCAATTCTGAAACCACGAATTTCTGGACTGCTAGTTATGTGAGATAATTAAATTTGTTTTTGATTTAAGGCACTATAATTTGAGTATTTTGTTGTTTGAAACTGAAAAGAAATGAACTGATCCACCTACACTGATCACTTTCTAGCAATGCATCATGAAGTAATTCAATAATATATTTATCAAGTGCTGGGTGTGGTGGCGCACGTCTGTAATCCCAGCGGTTTTGGAGGCGGAGGGCGGAGGATCGCAAGTTCGAGACCAGAGGCAGTCTGCATAATGTAGCAAAAC
>VMDO01016760.1:0-46830 GCA_007922755.1 Pedetes capensis | reverse complement strand
CCCTTCTTCTTCTTCTTCTTCTTCTTCTTCTTCTTCTTCTTTTCCTAGTACTTGGGGCTGCACCCAAGGCCTTGCTCATGCTAAGCAAGCGCTCCACCCCTGAGCTACATCCCCAACCATTCCACATGGCATTTTTATGTCATCACCTCTTCCCTCTGTGAGTGTCCATGGGCTACTCGGCCTCCTGGAACCAGTGGGTTGGGGGGCACATCCTTCCCTGGAGGGGCAGAACCGCAGAAAGCCAGTCATAGTTCAAGCCTTTGCTTGCTTGGCACTTGCTGCCTTCCAACCGACAGCAAAGGTGCCATGGCCAAGCCCATCATCAACAGGACCAGAAAGCATATTCTACCTCTAGTCAGGGAGGGACCACTGGGGAGGAACGGCTGCTGTTTATTGAAGGGCTTTGCAACTCCACACCCATATGCGCTCTGCTGAGTTGGGAGAAATCTGTCTGATACCAAGGGTGATAGTGACGATGGCCTAGCAGGTACCTCAGCAACCAAGGACTGAGCAAACACCATCTCATTAAGATGCAAAGGCCATGCATGGCAGGTATTATCCTACTTGATGGATGAGCAAACAGGTAAAAATTGGGTCTGGGACTTGCCCAGCCATGTGGCTCATGGAGACAGAATGCAGAGGCTTCTGTGAGGGTGCGGCAGGAGGGTGTGAGCCTGTCGTTACCCAGGATGCCCCTTTCAAGCATCCTGCTGCTCACTCGCCTACACAGGGGCCAGGAAGCTGCATCAGGCAGCGCCCCTCTCCCCTTACTCCCAAAGCTCTCCTTAGGACTCCGCCTCCAGAGCAGAGACGCTGGCACTGCCCTCAGCAGCTCTGGCGGTGCCTGGGGCAGCCTCTGGCTGAGGCTTACTGAGGACGTCTGGGGGAGGAGTGAGAACCTCCCCTCCTCCTTGCTCATCTTCCCTCTGCCCTGCAGCCAGAGTGAGCTTCCTGAAACAGCACAGAACAGCCGCGTCTCTCCCCTGCTTACAAAAAAATCATCAGGAAGGATGATACGTTCCTGGAGTAAAAAAAATCTAAGAGCGCACGAAGATTTATAACAAAAGCCTTCCTCTGTTGTTCTCTGCATAAAATTAGCACTCCCATCCCAACACACACATGTAAGCACTGTGTTCATTTTTCTCATATTTTCTTTAAGATTACGTTATGCATATGCAAGCAAAATGAGCATAGATTCTCACCTGACCATTTTTTTAGACACATAAGCTAGAATGCCATCTTTTCTCCCTCACTTAATGTACCTTGGCAACTCTTCCATCCTGGGGCACAGAAAGCTCCCTTGTTCATCTTTCGTAGCTGCAGGGCATCCTACTGTGTGAGTGGCCTGACTTAACTTCCTCCATCCTGTGCTGCTGGGGGCGGGGGGCTCCTGTCCTCTGCTACACCAGACAGGCGCTCAGTGCCTTCCTTCTGCACTTCGCCAGGGTTATGCTCATCTGCAGGATAAATTGTCAGACGCAGGATTGCTGAATCACCAGGGTTGTGTGACTGTAATTTTGGTAGTTACTGCTACACTCCCCTCCGTGCTGAACCAGGCTACACGCCCATGGGCAATGCATGAGGGCCGGCTTCCTCACGACCTCGCCAACACACTTTTAGATCTGCCAATCGGATAGGTAGAAAGTGGGCTTTTTTTTTTTTTTTTTTTTTTTTTTAGAAAAAATCCTTTCTCTGTATCCAATCCCTATGGGATAAAGTCCAGCTTCCTGGGCAGATGTGGAGTGTGCTCCGCCCTGTCCTTTTTTTTTTTTTTTCTATTTTTGTGGTACTGGGGGTTGAACCCAGGGCCTCGAGCCTGCATGCTTTGCAAGTGCTGGACCACTGAGCCGCACCCCCAGCCCATTTTTTTTTTTTAACTTTCTGAGACAGGGTCTCGCTAAGTTACGCAGACTGCCTCTGGTCTCAAACTTGCAATCCTCCCGCCTCCACCTCCCGAGCCGCTGGGATTACAGGCGTGCGCCACCTCGCCCGGCTCACCCTGTCCTTTCTCAAGGCTCATTGTCAGCTAGGGAGGGGCACAGGGGCACAGCTCTCATCTCTGGCTTCAGCCTCTTTAGTGGTGAAAGAGGACGAAGGCACTCCCTTGAGGCACACTGAGGATTCCTGAACAGGGCTGGGGCCCACTGGGGTAGCTGTCCCTCAAAAGCAGTCTCAAATCGTGATGTCGGAAGGAGGGCCAGAAATGAGCCCCATTTTGTACCACCGAAGAGAAGTGAGATCTGAAAAAGCCTCAAAGGACCCAGTTGTCATGATTTCTTCTCTTTCAAACATGGCTAGGACAGGCAGTGTCCTTGTACACACACACACACACACACACACACACACACTCAAATTCACAAACACACACAACCCTATGATAAGGCCCTCATGTGAGCAGTGCTTCCTGGGCTCTTTCCAAAGGGAAGGGAGAGGAGGGGCTTAGGGGTCCTTGGCAGGAGAGACGGTCCTGCTCCCCTTGGCCTCCCTTGTGCCTGTGACCTTTCCTCTACATGGGGCTCTGCCACCCTGGCATGCCAGATGCCTGGACATCCCGCAGGTCGCAGGCTGGCTGCTGGGCCAGGGTGAATGAAGAACATCTCATGAAGCTTGGTGAAGCTCATTATGACCAGGCCCCACCTCAGCAGCAAAGGAAGGTCAAGGTTCTTTTCTTGGGACTTGGTGCTTCTGGGACCCTGGGGCACCGAGTCCTAAGATGAAGGGAGATCTATTTGTGAGCAGGTAGGCGGCAAGCTGTGTGGCCAGAGTTCCCTGGCACACCCAAATTGTCACCCACCTCTTCCCCCAGCCCTCTCCCCACCCTGGGGGGGCGGGTCAGACCGGTTACTATGCAGGGCCTCAAGGAGACAGAGAGCTGAGGATGGGCAGCTGGGAATGCCATCGGAGGACAGGGTGGGCCTGGCCTGGAGCCAGCTCCCGTCTCCTCCCTGGAC
Organism: Pedetes capensis; assembly: GCA_007922755.1. Taxonomy (NCBI): domain Eukaryota; kingdom Metazoa; phylum Chordata; class Mammalia; order Rodentia; family Pedetidae; genus Pedetes; species Pedetes capensis. The sequence goes on along the minus strand of VMDO01016760.1, from coordinate 43,879 downwards.
TTCAGGCTGCCCATCTGTGATTGGAAGCCTGGCTCGCAGGAGTTCTGAAGATCATGACATAGCTGTACAGATGCCAGGGAGCCCTAGCCAACATGGGGAGGTGACAGTGACACAGGGTCTGGCCCCCTCCCCCCACCCCCGCAGCACTCTGGAAAGGTAGAAGCTGGGAGAAGGAAGAGGAGCCATTCATTAAAAATAAATAGGCTGAGTGAGGGCTCTTTATGAGCGGGCATCACGTGGCCAGCATGCAAATGACATAACATGATCCTCTTCCTCATTAAACTAGGTTGTTGGGAACATGTTGGGACAAGGACCAGCAGACACCAGCCCCCCCCCCTTTTTTTTTTTTTTTTTTGCGGTACTGGGGGTTGAACCCGGGGCCTCACGCCTGCATGCTCTGCAAGTGCGGGCCACTGAGCTGCAGCCCCAGCCCATTTTTTTACTCTTTGAAACAGGGTCCCACTAAGTTATGCAGACTACCTCTGGTCTCGAACTTATGATCCTCCTGCCTCCACCTCCTGAGCCGATGGGATTACAGGCATGCGCCACCATGCCCGGCACCAGCCCTTTTTCTAAGCACCTTCTAGGGTGTGCTATCAATTCACCAGCCCCCACCCGCCGCCCCCGGCTTCTGTCCTAAGTGCCATGCTCTGCCGTGGTGGTGTTTTGGCCCTAGATGGACCCTGCAGATGTGGCCCCGACACTAGGATTCCAGAGGCCCTGGGACACGGCCTGGCCTGAGTCCCCAGCAGCCCCTTTGGGGCCCAGGGCTCTAGGTGGAGCCCATTCCTCCAGCCACCTTGCTCCTTTCTGCTGGGCCTCTCAGAGCCAGGGTTCCGCAGAAGGAAAAGACAATGGTGTAGAGCATTCTACGGATAATGAGAGCTTCCTCTGGATTCTAAGAACAGGCATCCAACGTCGGGCCTTCCTGGAACTGTCACTTGCCTTTGTGACAAACTTAATGGTTGAAGATGCACTCAGGGAGCCGGGTGCGGTGGCGCATGCCTGTAATCCCAGCAGCTCGGGAGGTGGAGGCGGGAGGATCGCAAGTTCAAGACCAGATACAGTCTGTAATTTAGCGAGACCCTGCCTCAAAAGATTAAAAAAAAACCCAACAACAACAAAAAAACAAAAATGGGTTAGGGGTGCAGCTCAGTGGTCCAGTACTTGCAAAGCATGCAGGCGTGAGGTCCTGGGTTCAACCCCCAGCACTGGGAAAAAAAAAAAAAAAAAGATACCCTTGGGGACAGGTTGGCTGGGCTCAAAGCCTGGCTCTCCATTCACTGGCTGCATGATAGGTAGATAGATCTCTCGGGCCTTAGGTCTCCCTAGGCGTGAAGAGGGTACATAGCAGCTACTCCTTAAGGCCAGCCAAAGAGCTGATGTGCTCTTTTGGGTTCCGGGGAAGTGACCCAGAACGGGATGAATTATCCTTCTAAGACACAGTGAGGTCCCAACCCCTGGGACCTGTGAACATGAACTTATTGGGAAACAGAGTCTGTGCAGGTAGAGTTAAGGTGGAGCCATTAGGAAGGGGACCAACGTTTCTCTTATAAGCGAGGAGGGGGTGTGACCTACAGCCACCTGAAGACAGAGGCAGAGACTGAAGTGGTGTGTCCAGAGGTGGGCAGACACCAAGGATGGCGGACGGCCAGCAAAGCAGGAACAAGGTGGACATGGCATCCCCTGAGCCTCTGGAGGGAACCAGCCCTGCCTCTCCCTTGGACCTCCAGCCTCCAGAATGTAGAAGAAACTTCTGCTCTTAAGCCCAGTTTGTGCGTCGTGACGGCAGCAAGAGGAAGCGGACACCAGCCATGAGGGGGGCACCTGGGGCGGTGCTCCGTGCCAGCCAGTCCCACTGCCTGCCTGTTTGGTTGTTCACCCTGGTGGAACCAAAGTTCTGATATTCCCTCAACAAACATGGAGCATTTCTTCACGCTGGGCACGCGTTAGGCAGGGGGCATCGTTGGATGGACGTGACTCACCCCCAGGTCCCCGCTAACATTTCCTAGTGACCAGGTCACCCTGGACTCCCTCCTCACCCTTGGGGATTAGTCCCAGCTCAGTCTGGGTCCAGCCTCATAAAGCCCAGAGGGGGTGATATTTGCCTCCAGAAGGCTCAGAAATGCCCTGACCATGAGGTCAGAGGGGCCCCGTGAAGACAGAAGCATCTCCTGAGCCCTGCCTCCCAGGGCAGGGGCCCCCAACCTCACACCCAGCCCACAGATCATTTTGTGCCCTTGTTCCCAGGAGACTCCGAAGCCCTCCACCCACCTCCACCTCTGTCCAGGTCCAGTGCCACCCTCTGTGGCAGGTTCTGGATGGGCTGCACATGAAGCCTTCGTTATTTCAATTTGAAGAATATGATGGAGCCAGCAGTGCTTAAAATGCTTGTGTTAATAGTGGCAGTCTGTGGTTTCATTTCACTTTAACAGCAACCATCTGCCGTAAGCAGGCGGCAGGCATGGCCAGCTCCTCCCCCCGGGAAGCGGGCCAAGTCGTCCCACCCTGTTGGGGCAGGACATGGGGCTTGATCTGCAAGGAAGGCTGTGCTGAGCTCACAGCTGCTGGGGAGAGTCCCAGAGGAGCCCCCAAGGCCGGGGCCAGGGGTAGGACATGCACAACCCCAGGCCAGGCCTCGTCCTTGGCCTGGACAAAGGCTGGGAGGAACCAGAGGATCATCCAGCATGGGCTGCGGAAAGCCAGGGAGACCATGAGGTGTGGCACCCCCTGCCCCTGGAACCCACTGAGCTCTTCCTGCAAAAGCCGCAGGGAGGCCTGGGCTCTGTGCGGTGCTGCCTCTGCCCCGACCCGGGCTCAGCTGCTGCCTCCTGGAGCCTCTGTTTCCACATACGTAGAAGGGGTCCTGAAACTCCCACCCCACCAGTTTGAGTGCTGACCCAGGGTGAGACCCCTCGTAGGAAACCACCTGCCCCACATGGTGACCAGGTATGGAGGGAGGGCTGGTCCCTGCCAGCTCAGGGCAGAGCCGTGAAGTGGCTGCAGCTGTCAGCGCAGCCCCTGGCTATGAGGAAGGCTGGGTGGTCCAGAGCATGGGCCCAGCTGGGCCAGGCCTGGCGGCGGAACTGTTGGAGCTGGGCGGGAGACAGAGGCTGTAAGGTCAGAGCGCGGCCGACCCAGCTGCCAGGCCAATGTACGTGAGTCAGGACCTGGGTGCAGGGCTATAGGGTGGCCCCCGTGGGCAGGGGGATCTTATAGCCACTGCGCAGCAGTGCAAGGCAGGCACCCAGCCCCAGGGCCCCTGCCAGCAGCACGGCGCCCAGGGCCTTGAGGAAGGAAGTCCTGGTCCGAGTGAAGGAGCTGGGGGCCATGATGCCCAGCAGGGCGGTGCTGACGGTGAGCGTGTAGAGGATGGACACGCCCGTGTTGAGTGCCACGATCTTGCCGAACTTGGCGAACGGGGCGATGATGCAGAAGAAGAGCGGGACGGTGGCGATGACCGTGGTGAGGGCGCTGGACACGAGGGCCACGCCCACGTGCCGCACGGCCTCCAGCGTCCGCCACTGGCGTTGAGTGCGGGCATCCTGGGGCGGAGAGCGAGAGCTGAGGGGAAGGGCCAGCTGGGGACCCTCCCACCCAGGCCTCGTTTCAGAACACCACATGGGTACCACGTGCACACACGGCTGCCTGTGGCTGGCCCTGCCCGAGTTCCCGATTCCTGCCCTGTAAATGGGTGACAGCAGCAGCTGCGTCACGGGTGCAGGCATGTTCAACACTGCCAGGGAGCCAAGGGTGGGAGGGCTTGCATAGTAGGTCCTCATAAACAGAAGCCCCTCATTGCTCACTTGGGGAGACTGGGGCTGGGGACATGGGCTTCCCCAAGGTCCCACAGTGCTCCTTGGGTTGAGCTGGCCTTAGAATTTGAGTTTGTGGGGCTGGCAAATCCGACTTAGGAAACAGTTCCTTAGAACCTTGCTTACTTAGGGGAAGGGCACTGGGGGTGTCCAGCTGTCCTCAGGGGTCACGGGGAGTCACTGGAAAAGCGTAGGGCAGGGGGGCTCACCTCGGCCTGGTGCGGGGGCAGGTTCTCCCCAGCCAGCAGGTAGCCCTCCACCAGATGGACGCAGTAGTCCACGGAGGAGCCGACCAGGATGGACAGGGAGATGGCCTCCACGGCGCCCATCTCCCAGCCGCTCCAGTACATGATGGTCACCACAAGGCACACGATGCCTGCAGGGGGGCGGCAGGGGAGGCCACTCAGACCCAGTGTGCCCACATGGCTGTGGGGGGCCCTGGGGGAGCGAGAAGGGCTGGAGTCTGGCTCCCACTATGGGTGACAGGAGACGAGGGCTGGGAAGAGGGGAAAGGATGAGAGGGGACAGGGCCAGCGATGCCTCACTGGGGGACTGCCTGGCTGCACTCCAGGAGCGTGGATCCCGTGGTCACAGATGGCACCACGCACAGGGTCTGCTCGCCTGGGTGCAGCCAGGCTTTGCTGAGACCCAATGGTCAGAGGCTCAGAGAAACTTGGCTGCCTTGAGGCACCAGGAGAGCCCTGCCCTGTTCCCAACCCCACCAACATGGACCACCACCTCTCACCCATGTACCCGGGGAGACCCCTGCCTGGTCTTGTCCCCACCGGCCCGGCCCACCCCCTTGCCCATATACCCAGGATGCTCAGGAGCACCGGCAGCAGGAGCAGGACATGCGTGGTGAACACGGCCACCGCGGCCACACAGATGAGCAGGGAGAGGACCAGGCCGTACAGGGCGCTCTGCACCCCTGCAAGGCAGGAGAAAGGCAGCCTCAGGGGCTTGTGGGGTGAGCTGCCTGCGCTCCCCTCCCCCACAGTCTGGAGGTCACTGGGGCTGCATGGATGGGCAGCTGTGCCACTCCAAGGCACGAGCCCCAAGCCTCTCCCAGGGAACAGCAGGACTTGCTGTAGGCTGGAGTTTGGAGGTCAAGGATGTGAGGCAGGTTGGGGTGTCAGCAGGAGGCCTGGCCCAGCAGAGAGCTCCTACCTGACAGTAACAATGGCCACGAGTGTTACGTTTCAGGTGGCCAAACTCAAGACCCATGTGGCCAGATGGCCCTGGTAGGAGAAGCCCCAGACTCTGGCTTCTGGTCAGTTTTAATGGAAGGCATGGCTGGACGGCTGGAGAAACATCTAAGGAAAAGCGGTTGGGAAAGGCTCTAGCTGCTCCCCAGGGAAAGCTCTGGCCCTTGGAAGCCCTCCAAGCCTAAAAGCCCCCTTCTGTTATCTCTGACCTTGGGCATAGACCCTGCCTACGTGCAGACGTGACATAGTTCTGCCTGTGTGCAGTAGAGAGAACATGCTAACATACATAATAAATAACCCTTCCTTGACTCACAAGAAAATATACTCCAACCTCCTTTTCCCTTGACTCATAAGAATGATTAATTAAAAAGGACTTGAGCTGGGCGGTGGTGGTGCACACCTGTCATCCCAGCGGCTGGGGAGGTGGAGGCTGGAGGGTTGCAAGTTTGAGACCAGAGGCAGTCTGCGTAATTTATCAAGACCCTGTCTTAAAAAAGTAAAATATGGGTTGAGGGTGCTGCTCAGTGGTCCAGCACTTGCAGAGAATGCAGGCGCAAGGCCCTGGGTTCAACCCCCAGTACAAAAAAAAAAAAAAAAAAAAAGAGAACTTGAGACACTCACTTGGGGAGCAGTGCACTAGAGGCACTGCGCCCCCTCTTTGGTCTCTAACACTAGCTCTTGGTGTGCAGAGTCATCCTTTCTGCATCTGCTGGACAGTCACAGGTCAGTGGTCCAGCAGCTCTATCCTGTCTCCCAGGGCTCCTGGCCAGCACTGAGGATGGCAAGAGCTGGCTAGGCCGCCTCCACGAGGGTACCGCGCGCCGGCTCGGCTGGCCACCTGCCTATGATCTCCATGAAGATCTGCTTCCAGTGCTCGCAGGTCTGGAAGCCGCGGCGCAGGGCGGAGCCCTCAGGGAAGGTCTGTAGCTGCTGCTGGAGGAAGCTCTCCCACCGCAGGTAGTCTGAGTAGGTCTGGAAGGAGGACTTGCCCTTGTACGTGGTCTGTGGGGACACGAGCCCGTGAGAAGGGTGGGGCCGGTGCCTGCTCGCCCTTCCCAGGGAGGGCCGCTCAGCTCTGCGGCCACGATGGAGCGGGCCGTGCGAGTGTGTGAGCACCGACCCCGGCCCCCAGAAGCTCCCGCTAGCCCTGGCCCAGCTTGACACTCTCCCCGGACTCCTTCCACCTCAGGGGGCCTGGGATCCCAGGTGCCACCCTCTGCCCATGCTGCTTCCTCTGCTGGCACAGCCAGCCCGACACGTCCCCAAGGCTCGCTAGGGCCCCGTCTCCTCTGGGAAGCCCTCCGTGCCCAAGATAGGCTTCTTCTGGGCTCTCCCGCCTCTGGTGGCCCTGTCACTGCTCCCACCACTGCCTGGCAGCCTGCCTGCCTCCGGGCTGGGGGCTGGTCTGTGAGGGCAGGGGCAGCCCATATGGTGGATGGTGAGAGAAAGAAACGGGTACTTTACCCTGCTCTGGAACTTTCTGTTAGCTCACTGACACAATTCTGCGCTTACTGAATGCGAACCAGCCTCAGAGCGTCTGCGCCTATGTGTCTGTGTGTGGGAAGGGAATGCACGGGCGTGTGGGTGAGCTAAGCAGGGACCCCTCCCCCCTCAAAGTGCCAGGCCTTCAGCCTGAGAAGGGAAGGAAGTCCTGCCTCATGGGAGAAGGGACGGAGATGCATATATATACATTTTTTGCTGTTGTTGTTGTTTGTTTGTTTTTTTGCAGTACTAGGGGTTGAACCTAGGGCCTCGTGCTTGCATGCTCTGCAAATGCTGGACCACTGAGCTGCACCACCAGCCCATTTTTTATTTTTTGAGACAGGATCTCACTAAGTTACATAGACTGCCTCTGGCCTGGAATTTGCGATCCTCCTGCCTCTGCCTCCTGAGCCGCTGGGATTACAGGCGTGCACCACCACGGCCGGCTCATGATTCTATTTATGTGAGACTTTCAGAGCAGTCAAACGGAGACAGAAAGGAGGTGAGGGTTGCCAAAGGCTGGGAAGAGGGCATGGGGCCCGTGTTTACTGGGGATGGTAATCCATGGGGAGCTGACTAGGATGGACAGGGAGTTCGAACTGGGAAAGGTGGAAAGTTCTATAGATATAGGGTGGGGAGGGCTGTGCAATATATAATTGTTTTCAGTGCTAGGGATCAAACCCAGGACTCTGTGCATGCTAGGCAAGTGCTCTGCCACTGAGCCGCCTCCTCAGCACTGAGATTTTTTTTTCTTTTTTCTTTTTTTTTGTTGGCAAGGGGAAGTTTCAGAGTGCCCCCACACAGCCCAGGCTGGCCTTGAACTTGCAGTGACACTCCTGTCTCTGCCCCTCGAGTGCTGGGATTCCAAGTGCATGCTACCGTGGCTGGCTCTTGAGAATATTCCTAATGCTGCTGAGTTATAGGTTTCAAAATGGTTAAGACGGTGGGCTTTACGGTATCCATGTTTTACAACCATAAACAAACACAAAACTGAGAAGAGAAGCCTGTCTGGAGCCAGGAACTGAAGTCTGTAGCAACCTCCTGAGGCTCGCTGAGGGATGGGAGGGGGCAGTGGTTTCATGGCTTGGGTAGCCACGAGTTAATGTTGATGGCGGGAAACAGGGCATGGATCTGGAGAAGGTGTCATCTCTACATGCCACCGGGTCTCTATTTTCCCCACCCCCTAAGCTTTCCCGGGCTGTCTCCTTCTGGCTGTGTCTCCATAACCTTCGGAGATGAATGTGGGGCTTTAACTTTACTCTCTAGACGAGAGGGGCTGGGATTTAGCTCAGTTGGTAGAGAACTGTGCTGCAGTCTCTGAGGACCCAAGTTCAATTCCCAGCACCACAAAAATGGGAGAAGGGCCTGGTAATCCACTCCCAAGGCAATCCCGAAACAGTCAGCCATTGAAAACCCGATGAGGGTCACTATGAGTTGGATACTGACTCGACAGCACCTAACAACAACTGTAGACGAGGAACTTGGGGCCAGAGGGGACAGTTGATCTACTCAAGGGCACCGAGTACACTCAGGTAAGGTGAAGCCTGGGCCCTGGGTCTCAGGGTGGAGGCAGCAGGACAGCATGGCCAAGGCCAGGGTGCTCAGGTCACAGGGGTGTGCACACGTGTCTGCGCACATGCACATGTGTGAGCACAAACGCAGGTGGGCAGAGACGGCAGGGAGGTATGTGGGTCGCTGGCTCCCTGGCTGGAGGCAGGCAGGATGCCAGGCAGTGGTGGGAGCAGTGACGGGGGCACCAGAGGCGGGAGAGCCCAGAAGTAGCCTATCTTGGGTACAGAGGGCTTCCGGAGGAGACGGGGCCCTAGCGAGTCTTGGGGACATGTTGGACTGGCTGTGCCGGCAGAGGAAGCAGCATGTGCAGAGGGTGGCATCTGGGATCCCAGGCCCGCCGAGGTGGAAGGAGTTCAGGGAGAGTGTCAAGCTCTCGTCCCTTAGGGGAGGCCCATCACCAGGGTCTGTGGCCTGATCCTGGCCTCTGTCGTGACAGAGGCGAGTGCCCAACAGCTCAGCAGCTGCCAAAGGACAAGAACGCTGGCTGCTGGTTGGTGAAGGAGGACGGGGAGGAGGGCTGCCAGACACCTGCCAGACAGAGAGGCTGGGGCTCTGCAGGCGGCCTGGTTTGGCACTTGACCCTGACACCCACCAGCCTTGGAGGTGGCCTTGGGCAAAGGTTTTTTTTTTTTTTGCGGTACTGGGGTTGAACCCAGGGCCTCGCGCTTGCGTGCTCTGCAAGTGCTGGACCACTGAGCTGTGCCCCCAGCCCATTTTTTCTACTTTTTGAGACAGGGTCTCGCTAAATTGAGCAGACTGCCTCCGGTCTAGAACTTGCGATCCTCCTGCCTCCGCCTCCCGGGCCGCTGGGATTACAGGCGTGTGCCACCGCGCCTGGCAGGCAAAAGTTTTAGTCTCCAATCTGGGCTGGGGGCCGGGACCAGAGGTGACATGCGCTCAGTGCAAGCGCCCTGCATGAGGGCCAGCAGGGCACCGGGCTCACCGACTCGAAGGCCATGGAGATCCACTGCACGCGGCCCTCCTTGACGCCCACCGCCCCGTGGGACAGCTGGCCCGGCAGCAGGTTGGGCTCGGGCAGCTCCTTGCACTCCGGGTGCAGCATGTGCAGGAACGAGGAGATGCTGTACCCTGTGGGGGGTGGGGGAAGGGAGAAGGCGGTGGGGGGAGGAAGAGCAGTGGTCCCCGGCCACCACCCCTGGGCCCACACCCACTGGCCTCCCACGCTACCAACCACTGGCAGTGTCTCTGGGAACCCTATGACCCACATCTGCCATCAGGTGGAAGATGACATTTTGAGCCCCTTGGGGACAGCCCAGACCTTGGCCAGACGACCTGTGGGCCAGCCCCAGCCCCTCCCCTACCTCTGGAAAGGTCCTCCCCAGGTGCGCCACACACCCCGCTCACACCCTCCACGCTGTTCCCGTTCCCACCCAAGCCTGCCGTCATCCGGAAGTCCGGAAACCACTCGACGTTCACCTGTGCCCAGCGACCCAGGTCTGCCAGGCACATGCCTGTGGCCTCACGGCTGGCTTGGGACCCCACGCACCTGAGGGCAGGCACTGCGCCCCGCCTGGCTTCACCAGCTCTGCGTTGCCCGCGATGGCCTTGCAGAGGCGACAGAGATGCCCAATTTCCTTGAAGAGGTCAAAGCTGCTGTCGTAGATGACGCTACCCTTTCCCAAGGAGACACAGCCGGACAGGGCCACGTAGTGAGACGGGGACTCCGGTCTGGGCTCCCTTTCCTGACCTCAGGTCAGGCCCTCCGGGAGCTCTGGGCCGCTGTGGCCACAGGTCTCTGCAGCCACCCAGCGTCCTGGCCTCCACGCTGCGGCTCCTTGCTCTCCCCTGCTTATTCTCACAACACGCCCCTTGGAAGTCCTCCCTCTCCTTCCCCACTGCTCAGCCACACCCAGCCTGCCCCGTAGGGTCTGCTGTCCCCTACCCCGCCTCCTGGCCCTGCTCTGATCACAGGCAGACAACCTCTGGACCATAAAGATAGACCTCATGTACTCTACTTTTGGGAGAAGGGCCTGGCAATCCACTTCCAAGGCAATCCCGAAACAGTCAGCCATTGAAAACCCTATGAGGGTCGCTATGAGTCGGATACCGACTCAATAGCACCTAACAACAACAACTCTACTTTGCTCCTGACCAAGGTCACCTCTGCCATTCCTATACCTCAGCCTGTGACATTTATTTATTTAGCAGTCCTTGGGGTTGAACAGAGGATCTTATGCGTGCCAGGCAAGGGTTCTAACACTGGGTTCCACCCTCAACTCCCATTTCATTTTATTTTTATCTTGAGACAGGGTCTTGCTAAGTTACGCAGGCTGCCTCTGGCCTTGAGCCTGTGATCCTCCTGCCTCTGCCTCCTGAGTGGCTGGGATTATAGTGTACAACACCTCGCCCAGCCCAGTTGCAACTTCTAAGGGCTGGTACAATCCCCAGGCCTTCCTACCTCACTTGCCAATGGGCAGGCCCCATTCCTGAAGAGAGGGCGGTTTTACAGAGTATTTCCCTCACCTCCGGTCCAGACCCCAAGGGAGACAGGCAGCCAGTAGGGGACCAAAGATGTATCCCAATTCCTGGGTGACTCCACGTCAGCCCTGTTCTGCTCTCTAGGGAAAGGCGCCCCAGGGGCCCATGGAGGCCTGCACAGGCTGGAGGGGCTGTGCAGGAGCTGAGCATACATGGGAGGGGCCCGGCTGGTGGCCCATAGGTGGGTATTTGCAAGCCTGCTGTTACAGCTGGGCCCTTTGGCATCAGCCCCAAGTGGGCCCACGTACCGGGTCTCCGAGGACGTGGTTGTCCATCTGCTGGGTACGGTTGATGCCAATGATGCCGAAGACCACGAAGACCATGGCCCCCGTGTCCACCAGCGGCCGCACCGCCGGCTTCCCGCAGCCTGTGTTCACGCAGGGGTTGAAGCCGAAGGTGGTGGAGAGGCGGGCCTTGGGCACTGCGGAGGGGCGGTCAGAGCTGTCAGGGAGGGAGGGCCCAGGCCCCCAGGGCCCGCCCAAATGCCCCCTGCGAGTACCTCTCTCACTAGGCACATAGAAGAAGCCTTTGGTCGGCCCGTCGGGGCTGGAGCTGAGCAGGCACCCGGGTGGCGCCACACACACTCGTCCGTGGAAAGGCGGCTTGTGGGACTGAGCAAAGTACAGCTTCCTGTGGGGGCAAGGGAGGCCGGGGCTGAGGCTGGAAAGGCCAGCTGGAGCCAGGAGACGTGAGGCAAGAGTGGCCATGCCAAGGAGCTGGGAGGGCGCAGGGGACAGCTCAGGCTCTTCCCCAACACAGGGAGGTCTCAGATGGTGACGGGGTGTCCAGGGCAGGGGGTGTGGAGGCCGGTTCTAGTCCTTCCCCTCTGAGGCCAGACAGCTGACCTCAGCCAAGGCCCTTTCCCTCTCTGGCTCAGTTTCCCCCCTGGTGGCATGAGGAAGAGAACACTTGCAGTTTTCAGACAGAATTTCAGGGAGCGGAGCACCAGGACTTGGGAAGGGGCCTAGGGCCAGCCTGGGGGTCCCTGTCGGGCAGCTCCTGGCCCCACCTTAACTTGCAGAGTCGAGACTTGGGGATCTGTTCCAAGCAAGGTCCCATGGGCAATCAGCTTGCTGACCAATGCAGCTCAGAGTTCTTTCTAGAATGTTTCACACTCATCCAGGCAGCCTGCTTGACTTCTGGCTGTGGCTGTGTGTGTGTGCAGAGGGACCCAGGCCCAGGGCAAGGGGTACCCAGCCAGGGAGGACCCAGCGAGAGCCGTCTCATCACTCCCTGCCTCCAAACTGGGCCCCCCACCCCCGTGCCCCTAGGGGAGCCTAGCCAGGTGTGGATGCGTGGCACTGAGGCTGGTCTGGTCAGAGACCCGTCCCCACGTCACCACGCAGGCCTGGCCCTGCTGCTCTCCACTACCTCGGGAGCTGGGTGATTTCTTTCCGAGCACACATTGTAATTTGTAACGATGCTGCTGTTTACTTGTTAGCTGCCTGTCTCCCGCTAGGTGGCCCGAGGGCAGGAGCCACATCTGTCTTGTTCACAACCATGTCCCAACCCCAGTATGGTGTGGGCACACAGTCGGTGCTCAGTGTTTGTTAAGTCGATGAACAGAGCCTCGGCTATGACAGCCTCGCTGATGGATGAGTGTAGGCTGCATTCGGAACAGGGGGAAGAAAACCTGGGGGCCTAGAGGTTGCGTAGGACTGAGAATGCGGCCTCTCATTCCGCCAGTGTCAGACACTTGCTGCCACGGCCACAGCCACGGCCACGGCCACGGCCACAGCCACAGCCATGGCCACGGCTCATACCCTCCCCTTCAGGCGAGGGAGAGGCACAGGAAGTCCATATTTTCCACATTAAAAGCGCACTGAGGGCCTGGAGGAGCGCCTGGGAGAGGAAAGGCAAGGTGCGCTCATCTGCTCATTCTGCAGGTATCTGAGCACGTGCTGTGTGCAGCACTGCCCGAGGCAGCAGAACAAACCGGCAAGGTGCCAGGGAGGACACGGACCCGCTCAGGGGGCGCACAGGTCACATGGCAGATCGGCACAGCTGCAGGAGGTGATAGGGCCACAAAGAGAAGCAGGTGACGTGTGGAGAGCCCGGGCAGATGAGTTCTGCACAGGGACCACCTCTCCCCAGAGGGGGCACGAGGCGCTGTGGGGCATTCTGGGCAGAGGGGATGATGAACGCAAAGGCCCTGAGGTGCCACTGTGCCTAAGGAACTGCAAGAGGGCCACGCTGACTCTGCAGAGACTGTGGGGCTGCAGCTCGGCCAGTGTCCCCTCTCCCCTGGCCTGGCACAGAGGCATCTGGGCAGCTGTGGGGACGGACAGGGTTTCCATCTCGCGGGCGCCGGCAGAGGGGACAGAGGGGCCGGGTGGGTGGGAACAGACTCCTCCGCAGGGCCGGTACCGGCTGTGCTGCTGCTCCTTGGCGGCCACGTAAAAGCTGAAGTCAAACTTCCAGCCCCGCTTGGCGTCGCAGGCCAAGGCCGTCACCATCCACTTGCGGGAGGGGCTCGCCGCCTGGAGCAGCCCTACTGTAGACATACAAGCGGTCAGCTTCTTGGTGAAGTCACCAAAAGGCGCTCTATACACCTAAGCAGTGGGTTGACAGAGACAAGACACGTGGCTCGAGGTGGCTGCCTGGCCTCAGGGTCTATCCCCTCCCGGCCGGCCTGGCCCGGCCCCCTCGGAGGCGTGGAGCCTGGGGTTCAGGGTGGCTGGCCGAGCCCTTTCCTCCCATGGAGCCTCGCTTCCTCCTGCACCCGGTGCCTGCTGAGCATCTTCTCAATTCAAATCCATTTGCTTAGAAACTATTCTCGCCGGGCGCGGTGGCGCACACCTGTAATCCTAGTGGCTCGGGAGGCTGAGGCAGGAGGATCGCAAGTTCGAGACCAGATGCAGTCTGTGAAACTTAGCGAAACCATGTCTCAAAAAGTAAAAACATGGGCCGGGGGTGCAGCTCAGTGGTCCAGCACTTGCAGAGCATGCAAGCGCGAGGCTCTGGGTTCAACCCCCAGTACCACAAAAAAAAAAAACCAAAAACAAACTATTCTCTAGTCTCTGGATTTGAATGGTCCCATAAAGAAAGTGGAAGTTCTAATGAACTCACATCTTTAATGTATTTCTTATATTTATATAACTTCCATATTCTTGAGCCAGGCATGGTGATGGTGCGTGCCAGGCTCTGAGGGCTCCCCGGTGGGGACAGGCAGGGTGCCCGTCCTCATGAGCTGGCAGAAGATGGCTTTGGAGAGTGGCAGGGGCGGAAAGACAGAGGCTGGGCGGCAGGAGGGCTCCCTGAGTAGCCTGGGTCAGGGCTCCATGAGGGAGACGAGGAGGTGGACATGGAGGGGGCTGGGCGTAAAGCAGCCAAGGGTCAGAGTCAGGAAACCTGAGCTCGTCTTGCAAATGGGACCTGACAAGAGGGATTGTCACCTGGCAGGCGTGCGGGTGGAAGGTAATGGCTCCTGTGAGGGGGGACTGATTGTCTGGGGTGGCCCTGGGTGCTGGAGCAGCTGCCACATCGAAGTGCATGAATGGTCACCCCCTGAGCCCACCATGTCCCTGCCATGAGGTCCTGCACAGGCCTGGCCTCACGGACCTCCACGTACAACCCTCGTTCACAGGGGAGGGAACTGAGGCTCGGAGAGATGAGGTAATCTGCCCCAAGCCGTACACGTTACACAGGGCAGAGCTGGACTCGAACCTAGGCCTGCCTGACCCAGAAGCCGGTGCTGTGGCGCCCGCTACAGACCTGGCTGACGGGGGCTGGTCCTCAGCTGACTGCAGCAGCTCTGCCCTCAAGGATCCTACTTCCCCCCACGTGGACAGTTCCCACCTGTGCGGCACCCAGGGCCCCTCCCTGGTGGTGGCGGCTCGCTTCACGACCGCGCAGGCTCACCTGAAACGAGGGGACCTCTCCGTCCCCGGGGGCCACGGCCTGCCAGGGGGCTGGCAGGCTGGCATTGAGAGCGAGCCTGTAGACAGCCGGGTGCCCTTCGCTCTTCACTCTGGAGATGTACACGGTGCCCACGGAGTCTAGCGGCAAGCGAGGGAGGGAAGAGGAGCGGACAGTCACCATGACGGCCTGCGGGCCCCGGAGCAGCTGGCCCTCAGCTCTGCTGCCGGAGGACCTGGGCCCTGACGCTGGAGACTCAGCTCCACCTGCCGGCTTTGTCCCCTCTACTGCACCAGGTCCATGGCAGTGACGGTGGGACATGGTGGCCATGGAGTGGGGTGGTGACGATGGTGGTGATGGTGGCCATGGGGTGGGGTAGTGGCAATGATGGTGGGAGGTGACCATGGTCATGGGGTGGGTGGTGGCAATGATGGTGGGAGGTGGTGGTGGCCATGGAGTGGGGTGGTGGTAATAACGGTGGGAGGTGATGGTGGCCACAGGGTGGGTGATGGTAATGGTGGTGGGAGGTGGTGGCCATGGGTGGGGTGGTGACAATGGTGGTGATGGTGGCCATGGGGTGATGGTGGCAATGATGGTGGGTGGTGACTGTGGTCATGGGGTGGGTGGTGGCAATGATGGTGGGAGGTGATGGCCATGGGGTGGGGTGGCGGCAATGATGGTGGGAGGTGCCCGTGCTGGCCTAGGCAGTGATGCCATAGATAGAAGCACAGTGTGAACAGCGGGGCTAGTGCTGGTAATGACAATGGCGGGACAATGCCACGGGGTGACAGAGACAGACATAGCTGCCACACGGGGTGTTAGTCCCACCATACACCTTTCCCAGCACCTCCCTGCTGATGGACCCCGGTAGGGAAAAGCCAGCCTGCGGGTTCAGGACGCCCCTCCCACACTCATGATGGCTCTGTGACCAAGCCAGGCTCGTGGAATGCCACAAGCCAGGCTGGGCTGGTAGGAGAAGCCCAGAAGTACCGGGACGGTGGGCGAGGGCCCTGAGTCCAACCACACCCAGCCCCTCCGCAGCGACCAGGGAATGCAGGCTGTCTTCCCGGAGATCAGGACGGCTCCCCATGAAGGCCACCCGCCAGGCACCAAGGACGACTCGCTGGCACCACCCCACTCACCCTGTGGCACAGCCTCAGGCCGGCTGGCCCAGGACACCCCCGAGCCACGCTTCCTTTTCTCCAGAGAGGTCCGGATGTTGCTCTGCAGGCTGTGGGGTTTCTCCTGGAACAGACCTGCCCCCGCGCCGCGTCAGGGACACCCGATGGGCAAGGGGCAGAGGTGGGGACCTGAGAGGGGCCCAGGGGTTGGGGGGGGTGAGTGTGGGTGTCAGGTTCTGAAAGACACTAGATAAAATGGACAGAGAGCAGATACTGAATCTCATCCTCTGAGTTGGACCTGCTCAGAGACACGTGCTAGTGCCAGCCCCACCCTTGTGCCCTGTGCCTCGCTTTCCAAACCCTGGGTCAGGCGGGCGTGAGGCTACACCTCACATGGGGGTGGGGGGCTGAAGAATGAGAAAGACATCTCCTCTCCTGCACTCAGCCACGTGTCTGGCACGTGAGAAACGCTCCCCTATGCGAGCGGCTGGAAGTGGCGTTATCAACAGGCAGAGGGTGGGCGATGGCCTGCTCTGCTGTAAGCGCTGTGGGTTAGGTTTTTGTTTAAGAGAGAAACTGTACACATAAAAACTATTAGTCCTCACAGCAATACCAGGAGGTCATTATTGTTAACCCCACTTGAAAGAGGAGAAAGCTGCAGCGGAGGGAGGCGGGCGCCCGGCAGAGTGGCTGTCCCCTCTCAAGTCGGGGGAGCCCTCTTTGCTGTGGAACATGGAGTTCCTCCAAGGGGTTGGTCAGAGATCAGAGGCCCAGGGCCCGGGCTGGCTTTCCTCCAGGGAGTGTCCAGGAGCTCTGAGACCACCTGGGGTTCGGCCACCTGTGAACTGGGGCCAGGGCCTGAGGGTGGGTGGGAGGCCCTGAAGGAGCAGCGAAAATGGAGTGCGCTTCTGTGCCGGGCGTGGGCATGGTGGCTGGAGCGGGCTGCCCCCTGCCTCTGAGCACCGCTCTGAGCTGCAGCTGGTTATCACCCGCTCTGCTCAGGGCGTGACCGAGGGGACGGCCAGGTTAATGTGAACATCGCCCTAACTAAATGAGGGCAATTACTGCGGTCAGCGGCTCTTCTCCCAGGAGCTGAGGCGCTCACTCACGCATCCTCTCTTTTAGTTTCCACCTGGCTGTCCCCCAACCTCAGGCGCCCCTCGGTGCCGTGACGGTCTGGACCAGACTCCTCAAAGGCAACCCCTGCTCCGAAACCACATCCTATGGAAATCGAGTCACCCCAGTGAACTTCTTGACTCCCCAGCCCGCTGTCTCCTCCAGAGATGTTGCCAGGCTCCTGCCTGGCCTCCCAGCCAGCCTCCACCCTGGTCCTCTGATCCACTTCCACACAGACCCAGTGGGACTCGACAAAGGCCCTTCTCTGCTTGAATGTCTCCCCTACACCAACTTCCAGGGACCACTAGAATGAAATCACTTCAGCCCACCTGCCCTGTCCCACCCATCTGGGCAGCCTTAGCTCCTGCAGCCGCCTCTCTCAGACTTGGTCCTGCTCTTCCCCACTGCTGGCCCAGCTCTCTGCCCAGGCTGTCCCCTCTATCCCTGGCCAGGCTAACTGGCCCCTCACCCTGTGAACCCCTTTCCTTCCCTCCACTCCCCACCTAGACTATCTAACCACTTCCTTCTCCAACAGTCTCAGCCTGGTAACGCCTTCCCATCCTTCAAGTATCTGCTTAGCCATCACCTCCCCCAGGAAGCCTTCCATGACACTGTACCCCTAAGATACCCTATCTTCCTCCACCAAAGCCAATACCTACTATTCCAATGGCCTGTCCCTGCACTGGAACATGGAGTCCCTGAGCTCGGAAGCCTGTCCCTCCTGCCACTGCATCTGTTCAGAGCCAGTGCGCAGGGGCCACCCAGGAAACGTTGAATGGAGTGTGGGGACACTGAGGATCAGAGGTAAACACAATGTGTCTAATGTCATACAGTGATAGGGACCCCAGTCTCAGGCCTCTGAGGCCAATAGGTCACTGCATCTGCCCAGAGCCAGTGCACAGGGGTCACCCAGGAAATGATGAATGGAGCGTGGGGACACTGAGGATCAGAGGTAAGCGTGATGTGCCTGGGGTCATACAGTGACGGGGACCCCAGTCTCAGGCCTCTGAGGCCAATAGGTCACTGCATCTGCCCAGAGCCAGTGCACAGGGGGCACCCAGGAAATGTTGAATGGAGCGTGATGTGCCTGAGGTCATACAGCAATGGGGACCTCAGTCTCAGGCGTCTGAGGCCAACGGTGGGGGAGGCCCAGGTGCAAAGCGGCTGGGACACCCGGCTGGGGGCCTCACCCGAGCAGGTGATGCAGGAGATGCCCTCGGCGCTCAGGTTGTACTTGAGGTCCAGCAGCACCTGGATATTGGTGTCCGGCCGGAAGAGCAGCGGTGCCCGGCTGGCGGGGCGGAGCCGGCTGGCGAACACCAGGGACAGGATGAGGATGGAGATGAAGAGCCCTGTGGGAAGGACGCCGCCTGGGTGGGGCTGCCCAGGGGACGGGCAGGGGCGCCGAGGGAGGGGCAAGGGCCCAGGGTGCCAGCCTACGGGTGATGCCTGCCTGGGACACTTCCTCTAGGGACACAGCCTGCTGTCCGGCGTGGAGGCACAGAGCTGATGGGCCTACCCGAGAGCCACACAGCCTCTCAGAGGACGTGAGAGTCCTGAGGAGCTGGGGAGCCACCCCGTGGCAACAACTCCAACACCCCAATGCACAGCTGCAGACGGCGACAGCACCTAATGGGTCCTGAGCACCTTCCCCTCGACCTGCACTGCGCTAAGACCTAAAGCAGACTGGCCCATCCCCACGCCTGCCTCACTGCTCTTTCGGTGTTCCTGGTGCTGGGGCTGGCACCCAGCTCTTCCATGACCCTTGTCCCAGGTGACTGGACGCCGTTGCTAGCCTCCTTTGTGGGACAGGAAAGCGAGGTGACTGGCATAGGCATGGCCACAGAGAGCACGCAGGAGGCAGCAGACAGGGGACTTGCCCTCAGCCAGGCTGGTGTGACTTCGGAGCATGCATGTCAAGACTGCCTTGCTGCCCAGGGTGCAGCGGGCACTGAGCAAGCAGCGGCTAAGGCAGGACAGGCCACCTCCCATGCAGGAGGAGGCCCCCTCACAGGCCTCTGATCTCTGACCAGCAGGAGGGTGACAGAGACACAGGGACAGGGGCAGGGCACTCACCCACGATCACCCAGCGGCTCTTGACAGCCGACCACAGGACCCAGTGGTGGAGCAGCTCCTGGAGCTGGGCGAGGAGGTGGCCCCGGCTACCTGGGTCCAGGGCGGGCTGCAGGCCCTCAGGGGGCACAGACACCAGCGGCACGTCTCCCAGCTCCAGCGACACATCTCCCAGCTCCAGTGACACTGGCGGCAGAGTGGTCCGTCAAAGCCCCAGGGAAGGTCCCCCGCCCACGTCCTCTCCAGGGAAGCCCCAGTGCCATGTGAGGTCCCCACAGGCTGCTTCGCCCAGCCCCCATCCCGGGCCCAGCCTGTCCTCCACCCACGCCGGCTGCCAGCTCTCACCTGGCTCCTCCTCCACATTCAGCAAGGGGATGTCATCGTCCAGGTAGGGCAGGGGGCCCTGGGCAGGGCTGCCCCCAGCCCGCTCAGGAGCAGCGAACACGTCCCCAGGGAGGTGCAAGGTGTGCTTGCGGCCGCACTTCTGGTGGCAGCTGGGGAAAGCGGGGGGTGTGAGCCGGGGGCCCAGGGCAGCCAGGGAGGGCGGGCCAAGGCCTGGCAACTACAGGAACCTGGGCAGTGCAGCTCGCGCTGTGTGCCGCGGCCTTCGGGAACCGGTGCCCGAGTTCTCTCTAGCGGTGTCTACCTGCGGGTGCCACCTTCCTCTGGGGAGGCACATGGTGACAGCAGGTGCCACCCAGGGAAAGAGGGTGGCAACACGCTTGGCCCCACACTGAGGAAGTCAAAGCAGGGACACCCTCTGTTACCATGCGGCCCAGGGGTTCAGAGGCCAACTAACTCTGGGGCAACTAGCAGGGAGAAGGCGGCACGAGGACGGGACTAACACACGGTGACCTAGGGGCTGTGCGCCGGGTGCCAAGCTGCCCACCCTCCACCGAGGAGCAACCCTAATCCTCTGGGGCCTTACACACAGCAAGCACGCCCACTTCCAGAGAAAGCAGATTAGGTGCAAACTGGTAAGACATCTGCCTGTGGTTCCCTAGCTGCCAAACAAGGCTGGCATTGCAGTCCCAGGGTGACCACCTGGGAAGACCGCTGTGGCCAGTACGATTATTAGGAGGACGAGCCCCGGGCTGGGATCTCCGCAGAGTCCAGAAAAGCGCCCCTTCCCAAGACACTTTGCATCTGCACCATAAAACTGCTAGAGAAATGGTCCATGGCACAGATAGCAGAGCCTTAGCCAGGATGATGTTGTGCAGTGCCCAACCTACACCACTACACAGGGCAATCCTGAAGGGAGAGGGTGTGAGTGAGGTGAGCTGACGAGTCCTCCACAGGCCTAAGGCAGGCTACTTGCCAGGCTCTCATCTTTACCAGCCGCTTCTAGCCTCCCCAGTCACGTGGGTATCATTGTGGACTTTGCATGCCTTGCCCCAAGCCCTGAGACCCATCCTTGTTCCTCAGTACTTTTATGGCCAGGTCTGACTCTACTCGGCCCCCCTTACCTCCCTCACCATCTCCCCAAACACCAGGCCTCTGAGACCCCTCCCCCTCAACCTTCCATTTACCTCTACACCTAATGACCATCTTCACCAAAGCGGGAATCTGGGGTGCGAACACGGGGCCAGGGGCCCAGATCCGGAGGCAGGGGCTCCCTGCTAAGTGGGTGACCTTGAGAAGCTGCCCGACCCTGAACCCCTGCCTCCTCATCTATGACGGTACAGCAAGAAGCCCCAGGCCCCGGAGCGCTCGCTGGGGATGGTGGTGTCACAGATCTATGCCCACCTCCTGCCCACAGGTGACCACAGGAGCACCTCCCCTGTCCCCTGGCCCCTGCCTGGCCCAGGGCTGCGCATGTAGAAGGTGCTCACCCAGGAACCCCAGAGCCTTGGGAAGCGGGCTGGTGCGCTGAGCAACGGAAGCCCCGGGGTGGCTCCAGGGCACGGGGTGCAGGCCGGCTCACCTGCTCTGGCAGGAGCTCTCCAGCGGCGCCAGGTACAGGCTCCAGAGGCCCAGGGCCGCGGGCATGGTGAAGAGCACGGCCAGCCAGCAGCAGGACACAATGAGTGACATGAACAGCCCGAAGTCATGGACGGCCGGGATCTGGAGCGGGGGACAGGGAGGGCGAAGCGCTGGTCAGGCCTGGGGGCCTGTGGCCAGAGACACCGGGAACCCAGGTTGTTGTAGACTGAGGCAGGAGGCTGGCGACGCAGCACTGGCCTTGGAGGACGCCTGGGGGCCGAGGGCTGGTGCTGGGTGCCCCCTGCACCCTGCCTGGAGCAGTGCTGCCTGGGGAAAGCGTGGCAGCAGGCATTACTCGACGATGATGGATCCCGCCAGGCCAGGCCATGGGCTCGCGAGGGCCAACAGAGAGGCCGATGTCCCACAATGGACATGGCCTAGGGGACAGGCGCCCCAGAAATCCCACAGAGACCTACTGGGGATGAGGCAGTCGGGAAAAGCCCGTAACCAACAGGCAGACAAGCCTGCGGTCTTGGCGAAACACCTTTGCCACCACCTTCTTGCCCCGATCCCAGAATAATCCACAAGTAAGGAAAGCGGGGCACGGAGAGCTTAGCCAACCCTCCCAAATTCCCACAGCAGGGCTTGAGCCCGCTCTGCCTGCTCTCTGGATGTGGTTCTCCTGAAGCAACCAGAGGTTTTTTAGGTGGGCTTCGTGGCCCAGAGCATCCAGCCTCTCAAAGGCATGGCTCTCGGATTCTTTCAGTACCGAGGACTCAGCCCAACTCAGTGCTTCTCCTGAGCCCCACTCAGAAGCCCAGGCCAGAGAGATGAAGTCAGCGCAAGGGGAGAAAATGTGGCATAGAGTGGGCAGAGGGGAACTGTGCTGGGCCACTGGTGAGGAGACTGGCTCGGGCTCACCATTTATTAGCTGTGTGACCTCGAGGAAGCCACTTTACCTCTCTGGGCCCCCTTCTCTATACGAGGAAGACAGGAGTAGTGATCGCATCTGTGTCTTGGGTTGTAAAGATTAAATGCAAAAGAGCTTTGGGAACCGTCAAATGCCCAGGGCAGGGGTGGGATTATTACTGAGTATCAACAATAAATACTATTTGTATTATTGTAATTTTCCCACTTGTCAGGTTTTGATAATGGGTGACTAGTAACAAAAAGGTGTAGGGGGAAATTGGGAGAAAGTTGGCAAAACCCCCCAAACTAGGAAAACGGCTTTTAAAGATCTGGTTTGTAAATTAGAAATCTAGGGAAAATGAAAGTAACTTGATTGGACGCTTGTACAAAACCCTTCACAAATCCCCCAAACCTGACTGGACAATTGGACTCAAAGCTGATTGGCTCAGGCCATTCTGCAGGTGAGCTATATAAGGAGCTGCACTGAGGCAGCCTGGCCCTTTGTTCGCCTGGACCACAGATGAGGAAACAGTTCTCTTTCTCTCTCTCTCTCTCTCTCTCTCTCTCTCTCTCTCTCTCTCTCTCTTGTGCGTGCCCGTGCGCGCGCACCCAGACCTTTGGTAAGGAAAGAACTCTCTCTCTGCCGTAACCATCAACAAAGAAAGAACTCTCCTCACTCTTGCCTGGACCATCAGCAAGGAAACAGCTCTCTCTCTCTCTCACCCGGAACACCAAGGAGGAAAGAACTCTCTCTTGCCTGGACCATCGGTAAGGAAACAGCTCTCTGTTGCAGACCACCGACTGGACAAGAACTCTTTCCATCTGACCACCAACAAAGCAAGAACTCTCTCCTTGTGACCACTGAGACCACCAACACAGAAGCATCTGCCCTTGAGGAGTGTAAGAGCACTTAAAGTGCTTAAAGAGCTAGTACTTAAAGCTGTATGCTTTGGGTTTTCTTATCAGGGCAGAGAAATAAAGAGCTGTGTTTGTCCCCACAAGGAAAATGTGCCTGAGGCTTTTCCTTTCTCCTGTCTTCGCTGGTGTCCCAAGGCCCACAAGAGTCCATGTCCCTCACCTGAGGGTCCTGAGTGAACTGTGTTTAGTATCTGTGTATGTGGTGGTGCTGCCTGTCTGAATATCTGGCACTGCCTATCCGAACATATGAGCAGGACCGGGAGGTGCGCGCCCCATAAAAAGGGACCCTAGGGGCCCGGCAAGTACCTTAAGGCAAAGGCTGTGTGGTCACAAACAAGGTGGGTGGTCACAGTAGAGACCAGGGTCCCGCCATATAAGGGAGGGAGGGGAGGCCAGGTCAGGGACAGAGGGGCAGGTCCCCCACCTGGGAGAAGACATTAGCTGCGTAGGCGGCGGCTGTGGTCAGGGAGGTGAAGAAGGTGGCCTTGCCTGCCGTTTGGATGGTGTGGATCATCCGCAGCTGCGGGTCCTCCAGGTGGGTGGCCTGGCGGTAGGTGTTGATGAACACAAAGACGTCATCCACACCTGTGGGAGGGAGTCCGGCCAGCAGCAGCTCAGCTTGGGCCCCACCTCTGAGAGACCAGCTCAGGGACAGTGCTGCTTCTCAGCGTGCAGTTGGCAAAGCCCACCTCACTTGCCACGTCCTGAGTCAAAGCCCAGCTTACCATGCTCCAGTCCCATCCACCATGCACCTCGGCCCTGCTGGCCCCTTCCTCCAAATCTCACCACCCTCCCTTCCACCACCCTCTTGCTCTGACTGTCCACCACACGTCTGACCCCCACCCTCCAAGGCTCTGGAGCCTGGGAGGGGGCTTTTCAGAGCCCTTTGGAAGCCAGATGTGGCATCCAGGGAGGCCCTGAACAGAAGGGGCAGAGCTCCCACGTGGGAGGCTCACCACCACGGCCACAGGGACAACTCACCGATGCCCACAATCACGAAGGCGGCCACCCCGTTGAGGATGCCCAAGTACTGGATGCCAAAGACCACGTGGTAGAGGAAGAGGGCCACCAGGCAGCTGAGACCAATGCTGGCAATCCCGAAGAAGGACAGGAACACTGGGCAGGCAAGAGGCACCGAGTGGGGACGAGGAAGAGGCTTGCGGGACACAGGCCCTTTCGCGTCCCTGACCTCAGCTGGGTCCTGCCTCACCGCCCAGCCCTGGGCCCCTCCACCACCCTGGCTGTCCCTAGTACTGGTGTAGGGACAATTCTTAGTTTTCCATGCCCAAGGAGGTGCGATAGTAGATGAAACCTGCTGAGGAGGTCAGGCTGCCTCTGGGACCTTGTCTTTTTTTTTTTTTTTTGGTACTGGGGTTGAACCCAGGGCCTCGCGTTTGCATGCTCTGCTTGGCGGTAGGTGTTGGACCACTGAGCTGCACCCGCAGTCTTTTTTTTTTTTACTTTTTTTGAGACAGGGTCCCACTAAATTACACAGACTGCCTCTGGTCTTGAGCTTGCGATCCTCCTGCCTCCGTCTCCCAAGCTGCTGGGATTACAGGCGTGCGCCATCGCGCCTAGCTAGGACCTTGTCTTTGAAGCAGCATTTACATCAAATGCTGGCAGACGAGTCCCAATACTACACCCTGTCTGCCACTGAGGAGTCCCAGTGGCAGACGGCTCCCCATGGGATCCTGGCACCTCACATTGGGCGTGCAGCTGGTTCCCAGTTACTGTTTGCTGCATGGGTAACTGGATGCCTTTTCCATTTTTGAAGGCATTATAATCTCTGCTTCGGCAACAGAGCACGCCAACTGTATACAGTAAGAAGTAGTTAGTGTGCATGGGGACTCGGAGGTGACAACGTGAAGGGGGGCCCAAGTGCAGCTGAGGTGGGATATGAAACAGGCTAATGAAAAACCCACAGCAGAGCCCGATACCACAGGTTCCCCAACCTAAGGCTATCCACGGGAGACGGATGACCCAGGGGCAAAAGGGCAAACGGTGTAAAGTCCTGCACCTTCCTCTGCATCTGTGTCTGCCTGCCCGGGGTTCCGAGATGACTCCAGAGCACCATCGCCACCCCTGCCCTGATGTGCTGCACTCAAGACTACGCCAGCCCTCCTGAGAAGGCCAGGGCACACCGGGGGGAGACGGGGCCTCCCGGGAAGCCCTACCTGAACAGGAGGTGAGGATGTAGACGAGGGCGGCGATGCAGCTGCTGCTGATGAAGGCCAGGAGCATGTCGTTGTTGAAGGTCCTGCGCACCTCGTAGTCAAAGAGGTCTGTGCCCCCATAAAGGACCTGGACTTTGCTGGGGGAGGGGAAGACACAGGAAGAGGAACGAAGGGAAGGGGTCAAAGATGGCTGCAAACCCTTGGGGGACCAGATGGCTATAATTTTATTTTAGTTTTTGACGCAAGTCTCCCTCCAGGTTGAGGTGGAACTTGTGATCCTCTAGCCTCAGTCTCCCAAGTACTGAAATTATTACGTTGGCTACACAGTAAAATCACTTGTGGGCTAAGAAAAATCCTTATGTCCAGGCTGGATGATAGATAATTTAAGTCAGAATTTCTGGAGTGGAGCTGAATCCTAAAGCGTTTTTTAAATCTTCTAGGTAATTCAGACATATGGCCAAGATTGAGAATCACTGTTGTGTACAGATGATAATCAATTATAATCAGATTCCACATCATCTTCCAACTCTCAATTATCCACAGCAAAATCTAAATTTAAACTGGCTTCCAGGTATTTGATTTCACGCTGCTATTCAGTGTGTGCTTAACACAAGTTATTTTTATTGAGAAAAACATAACCAGGCTGATCCAACTGTGTTTCAAAGCACAAGCAAGAGCCACATCTGAGTCTGGCTCGGATGAAGTGACAACATAGAGTCTGGATTTACCTTCCCACTGGAACTAATACAAATGTGAGAAAACAGAGAGAGCAAGACTCTGGACACGGAAGGATGAGGATCCCCGGGAGATGAGAAGCAAGACAGGCGTTGCGGTGACCCTGGCTTCCTGTCTTGAGGCATTTCCCGTCCTCAGAGCAGAGCAGGTGTGGGATTCTCTACAGAGGCTGAAAATGCTCAGCCTTGATGGAAACTATGAACCCATCGGCCGGCCCAACAAGCTTGAGCAATGAACTCCAGAGGGAGAAAAATACAAAACTTAAATAAAAACAGAAAAGACTCCCCCAAAGTACAACAAAACACACATCATAGGCAAATTGCTTGAAAAGATTAATCAAGAGAAAATCGTGAAAGCAGCTTGTTGTTGTTGCTGTTGTTAGGTGCCATTGAGTCGGTATCCGACTCATAGCGACCCTCTGTACAATAGGGGAAACACTACTGTCAGTGCTTCTCTGCTGTTCATAAGGTTTTCAATGGCAGATTGATTTTTGGGAGGGGGTTGCCAGGTCTTTCTCCCAAGCCTACAGCTTCTGGTGTTCCCAGGTGGTCTCCCATCCAGGTACTAACCAGGCCCGACCCTGCTTAGCTTCCAAGATCTGACGGGATCGGATGCCACAAGGCTACTGCTGTGAAAGCAGCCTGAGGTGGGGAAAAAAACCATCATCTACAGAGGAACAAAGATAAGGATGACAGTAGATTTCTCACTGGAAACAATGCAAGTTAGATAACAATGGAACAACATCCCTTAGATACCAGGAAAAGGGGAAGCCAGAGTTATATATCCAGCAAAAATATAGTTCAAAGACAAGGCAAAATAAGTACTTTTTAAGATATACAGGAGCTGGAATAATCTCTGGTACATCCACATGATGAGATGGTACAGTGTGTCCCTCAGGCAGAAGAAAAATGAAAACATATGGAAATATGGATCCACACAAAAGAACAAAAAGCACTGGAAATGGAAATAACATGAAAAACATATGGGATTTTTTTATTACTTGCTTAAGCCTTTTTAAAAGAAAACTGACCACTTAAAAATAACAACAAGGCACCATGGAGTTTATAACAAAATATGTGCCAACAGCAGCATAAGGGCCAGGAGGGGAGAAGGGGTAGTATGTTATTGTTACGGCTCTTATACATGATGTTATACATAATGTGGTATAACATCACTAGAAGGTACACTGTGATCATTTAAAGATGTACAGTGGTTCTTTGGCACTTGAACTATTCCATGCTTGAACCTTTTAGTCCTTGGCCAACAACACTCAAACTAAAAAAAGAACTTATTGATAAGTACGTGAGTAGCATATGTGTGTCTGAATTAGCCATTCACTATTGGCTTTGAAACAAATAACTACATCTACATTATTTCTTTTGGGGAAAAAAAAGGTGCTCAGAATTCAAACTGACCAGCTTTCCAGAATGGATTGTGGTCCAGTGCCAAGGTATACGATAAATCCTAAAGCAATCGATAGAGTTATAGTTAAGAAGCCAAAAAAGAAGATAAAATAGAAATACAGGAAATAATTAATTCAAAGAAAGCAAAAGAGAGGAAAGGAAGAACAGAGAACAAATAGACAAATAGCATGAGAGAGAATTAAATTTAACTATACTAATAACTGCATTATTAAGGAAAAACTTCTGCAAAAGATCTCTTTGTTGTTGTTGTTGTTCTTAGGTGCTGTCGAGTCGGTATCCGACTCATAGCAACCCTCATAGGGTTTTCAATGCTGACTGTATCAGGATTGCCTTGGGAGTGAATTGCCAGGCCCTTCTCCCATTTTTGCGGTGCTAGGAATTGAACTTGAGACCTCAGAGACTGCAGCGCAGCAATCTACCAACTGAGCTAAATCCCAGCCCAAACATCTCTTTAAAGTGTTGAAAAGTAAAGATCTCACACTGAAGATGAAGGTGCATCTAACTCATGCCATGGCATTTTTAGTCACCTCATATGCTTGTGAAAGCTGGACAGTGAATAAGATAGAGAGAAGAAGAACTGATACTTTGAATTATGGTGTTGGAGACGAATATTGAATATACTATGGACTGACAGAAGAACCAACAAATCTATCCTTAAAGAAGTGCAACAAGAGTGCTCCTTGGAAGAAGAACTGGTTAGACTGCATCTTAAATATTTTGGACATGTTGTCAGGAGGGACTAATCCCCGGAAAAGGACATTATGTTTGGGAGAGTGACAGATCAGCAAAAAAAAAAAAGGAAGACTCTGAATGAGATGGACAGACAAAGTGGCTGCAACAATGGTCTTAAGCTTAAAGAAGATCATGTGTCAAGGAGTGTTTCATTCTGTTGTACACAGGGTCACTATGAATTGAACCCACTCGACGGCACCTAGCAACAACAGAAATAACTGCATTAACTATAAGGGGTTCAAGCACATCAGTTAAGAAGCAGAGATTGTCATATTTTTGAAAATGAAAACTGTTGTTGTTGTTGTTAGGTGCCATCGAGTCGGTATCCGACTCATAGTGACCCTCATAGGGTTTTCAATGGCTGACTGTTTCGGGATTGCCTTGAGAGTGGATTGCCAGGCCCTTCTCCCATTTTTGCGGTGCTGGGAATTGAACTCAGGACCTCAGAGACTGCAGCGCAGCGCTCTACCAACTGAGCTAAATCCCAGCCCAGCATGTAAAACAGAGCATATCAAACGGCCCTGTGAACGACACCAGAGCATAATCCAGGGGGCTCCCTGCCTTAGAGCTATAAAAGACGTATTATTAGACTCCAGCTCAAAAGGTGTAGAACTTGGGGGCACAGCCTTCTCCATTCTCCTTTCTTAAAAACCATACCTCTTGGAATCCAACAAAACACTTAGATTTGCCTATAAGAAGAATTCTATTTTCTAGGAAGAAGCTGGTATCTACCACTTCCTACAGACTTAAGGCCATATGAAAAAACCTTTTTGCTTCTTCTATGTATGTCACTTGTTTTAAATCTCACTGATTATTCTCGGAAAAGACTGGAAAAACATAGTAGTCATTTTTCATCATACTGCTGTTTACATTGCTGGCTGCACATCAAATAATTTTTACTGAACAACACACATGAAAACATTGATGCCAAGGTATCCTGTTGTAATCTGACTATTTGTGTTAAGGCTAGAGGAAATTTTGGGCAAAAATTATCCCTACAACCAAAGACAGTCTTTGATTTACACGAGAATAAATGGAAAGTAAATGGAAAGTGAAGAGCATGTTCCTAGTCAAGTATGTAGGTTAACAACTTTGTAAAGAGGAGCTCTTCAGAGTGTTGTGCCTTAGCAAAGGATATTTATGTTTGCAAACTTACCACTTTAAGTGTAAAGACATTTCAACACAAAAATGGGGCTAGGGGTGCAGCTCAGTGGTAGAGCATTTGCCTAGCGAGTGTAAGGCCCTGGGTTGAACCTTCCCAGGGTTGCATAAGAAAACAAAATGTAAAGACAGAGACAGATTAAACACAAAGGGATAGAAAAAAGATAAACCATGCTAACACGAACTAAAATGAAGCTAGAGGGCTTCTATTAATAACGAATGAAATGAATTTCAAAGACTATTGCCAGAGATTAAAAAAGGTAATTTCAAAATGATAAGTGGGTCAGTTCATCAAGAGTTCATCAAACATCAAACAGTTCATCAAACATCCTAAATGTTTCTGCACCTAATAGCAGAGATTTAAAATACCATATATTTGTAAATCTAATCCACACCCTTTCAATACTTTTAGAGAGCTACAAAATCAAAGGTGGGTTAGCATTGAGTGAAGATTGGTTGAGCCCTCTCAGCTGCGGATCCACTCTGCACTTGATTGTACTCTGCATCTGATTCCGTAGCTCTCTAAAACTGTGGAAAGGGTGCAGATTAGAGAATGTGCAGTACACAAAGCAAAAACTAAAAGCATTGAAAAAAGAAATACATATACCCACAATTATAGTTGAACATTTCTATATCTCTCTTGCAATCACTGCTAGAACAATTAGATAACATCAGTGAGGACATGGAAGACTTGAACCCAATCAACCAATCTGATCTAAGCAATGGTCATGGAACACTCCACTAAATGATGGAAGAACACATTCTTTTCAAGCGCACAGGGAACATTTAGCAAGCAGACCATAAAAAGGACCATAAACTAAGACTCTGTAAATACAAAAGGATTCAGTCACACAAAGTATGTTCTCTGACCACAATAGAATTAAATTTACAATAAGAAAAAGCTATATGGAAAATTCTCAAGCATTCAGAAACTAAATAACATGCTTGTAAATAACATGTGAGCCACAGAAAAGGACAAAAGAGGAGATAGAAGTATTTTTAACTGAACAAAACCACAAAATATCAAAATTTGTAGGATGTGCTAAAGAGCAGTACCTATGAGAAATTTTATCACACTAAACACCTATATCAGAGAAAATGAAAGCTTTCAACTCAGTGACCACAGTTTCTGTTTTAAGGCAGTAGAACAAGAGAAAATTAAATGTAAAATGTGCAGAAGAAAGGAAATAATAAAGATCAGAGGAGAAATCAGTGAAATAAAAAACAGAACAACAAGAGGAAAGCAATTAAACTAAAAGTTAGTTCTTTGCAATTAATAACATTGGTAAGCCCCCAGCCAGATAGATCATGAAAAAGAAAAGATACACATGAAAGAAGTAACACTGCTAGTTTCTACGACATTATTAAGATAAGAGAATACTGAAAGTCACTTTATATCAACAAATTTAAATATAAATAAAATGGACAAATTCCAAGAAGGACTCAAATTATCAAAGCTCACACAAGAAAAATAGACTTATATTTATTTTAAAAGTTGGATCTATAGTTAAAAACCTTCCCATAAAGAAAACTTTAGCCCCAGACACATTCATTGATAAATTCTACCAAACATCTAAGGAAGAAATAATATCACTTCTACACAAACTCTCCAGTAAACTGAAAAAAAGAGAATACTTCCCCACTCATTCTATGCGGCCAGAATTATTCTGATACTGAAATACTATAAAAATGTTACAAGAAAAGGACATTCCAATGTCTATTAGGAAAATACTATGTCCACGATCACAGACTACAAACAGAATCTAACACTACATGAAAAAGACTACAGCTCATGACCAAGGATGACCACCCTAAGAATAAACAACTCAATCAATGTGATTCACTGCATTAGGTTAAAAAAGAAGAAATTGTGGTCATCTCTCTGAATGCAGAAAAAAATTATAAAAAATCCAATGTTCATTAATGACAAAACAAATAAACAAACAACAAGTACCAGAAAATTAGGATAGAATTTCCTTTATTTGAGAAAAGATACCTATAAAAATTATTTATTGCTATTAAGAATAAGACAGGGGTGTCTGCTCTTATCACTTCTAGTGAACATTGTATTAGAGGTGCTAGCCAGAGCAATCAGGCAAGAAAAAGAAATAAAAGGTATCCAAATTGAAAAGGAAAAGGTTCAACTGTCTTTATTACTGTAACACATGATTATCCATGAAGAAAATCCAATGAAATCTAAAACAACAACAAAAAACAATAACCAAAAAATCCATTAGAACTGCTGTGTGCCAAAGCATGTCCTTATAATCCCAATTACTTGGGAGGCTGTGGAAGGAGGACCATATGTTTGAGGTCAAAGGACAGTCTGTGAAACTTATTGAGACTCTGTCTCAAAAATAAAAAAGGGGCTTGGGATATGGTTCAGTGGTGGAGCACCTGCCTAGCACATGGAAGGCCCTACGTTCAACAATGAGTACTGAAAAAAAAAATCCCTCTGGATTACTTTGTTGAATTAAACAGATTAACTGTTCTTTAATTTGAGTAGAAAACTACAAATTAAGTTAATCATTTATTTGTGCACATGTTAATTCATACAGCATTTATAAAATGTTTTTCAGTTTCTAGGTCCTGTCCTAGTTGCTAGCTATAAAAAGATACCAGCCAAAACATATACTTTTAACTAGAAAGGAAGAGAACATGGAAGACCATTGTCCTGGCCTAGAACTACAGTAGTTCCTCTGAATATATGGAAAAATGGCTCAAGGTCCTTCCCCTGATGCAAAAATCCATGGATGTTCAAGTATCATATATAAAATGGCATAGTATTTGCCTATAATCTGCGCACCTTTTTCTATCTACATCATTTATAATATCTAACACAATGTAAATAGCATGTAAATAATTGTTATACTGTATTGTTTAGGGACTATGCACAAGAAAAAAATTTGTACATGCTCAGTAGAGACATGATTTTTTTTTCTGAATATTTTAAATCTGTGGTTGGTTGAATTCAAGGATGCAGAGCCTGAGTCTATAGAGGGATGACTATCCTAAAGAGACAGATAAAATTCAGATAAAGTCATCTGATGACAGCAGAAAGTTGCTAAAGTAATGAGAACTAGGGACCTAAGACTCCAGAAAGGGAAGAACCTACAAAAGGTAAGCTGCCCCTGTAGGGCTGCTTTTACCCTGGAGGCATCTGCTGCTTCCAAACATGGGCAGAAAGCTGACAACCTTGGCCTGGAGTCAGATAAATTAGCAGAGCTTTGTGCAAAGTTTCCCCTCAGCACTTTTGCTGACGACCGGAGTTCTATGGGCATGAGACTAAAAATGTTATGGAGAAAGCCTCAGAAAAAGTTGAATGGAGGCTTGCTCGTTTCCATCTTTGAGAGACAAAAATTAGAGTTCGGAATTTGTCAGGGAAAAAGACACTGGAGAATATACCAGGTTCTCAGGTGAAAATTCTAGAGAACCTAGGGCAAACTAGAGGAAAAGTGAGACTTTCCAGGGCTGCAAATCATCCTTTACTCTGTGGAGGCAGAACTGTGATTCTGCATTTCTAATAGTCCCATGAGTGATGCTGATGTCATTGATTCAAGAACTGCACTTTGAGTTTTGAATAAAATAGAGTGACAGCCAGTCACTGACTGTTGAAGGTGACTAGTCACACTGCTATCCGCCTACGAGAGGAAACAATAAACTTTATGTGGAAGAAATAATACCATCTCAACCTCTATGTTTTTTACACAAAATGTTCATTATGTAATGAAAATTACCAGGCTATCCACAAGCAAGACCACATGTCCAAAAACCTAGTGGAAGAACAGACTACAGAAACAAACTCATGAGTTATCCATATGTTTAAAGTCAGCTGATAAGAACTTCACAACAACTATTCATATGTTTAAGAACAGAGAGAATATAGATAAAAATAAATAAAATCATGTAGAATTTCAACAGTGATGTAGATGGAAATTCTTAATAGAAAAATAGAACATTAATATAAAAAATCAACAGACATTAAATTACTGATTAGATACAACAGAAGACACAATTGGTGGACCAGAATACCTAAACAGAAGTATGTTGTTGTTGGGTGCCACTGAGTCTGGTCTGACTTCTATTGACCCTCAAAGGGTTTTCAATGGCTGATTGTTTCAGGATTGTTTCAGGAGTAGATTGCCACGTCCTTCTCCTATAAACTGAAGTATAGAAAGAAAAAAATTACATAAAACTAGAAGAGAGGACCGAAGAGAGATGAGACTCAGTGAAAAGTTTTAACATTTGTGTTGAGTCCCCAAAAAATGATACAGAGAACAAGGCAGAAGAGATAATAGGCAAAAAGTTCCTAAAACTGATTATAGTCATAAACCTGCAGATTCAAGTTCTGTGATCCAAGGAGAACAAATGTAAAGAAAACTACATCAACCTAGCTCAAAGAAAGATTAGTGAAGCCAAAGAAAAAGAGAAATCTTCAAAATAGAGGAAAAACAGATAATCACTTAAAGGAATAGCAGAAAAGATTTATAGATGACTTTTCTACAGAAATAATGGAAGTCAGAAGACAATGGAATGATATCTTTATTAAATGAAAATAACTGCCTATTTATAACTCAACACCTGTAAAAACAGACTTCAAAAATTAAAGTAAAATCAAGATGTTTTCTAGGCAAGCAAAACCAAATAATTTATCACCTGTACTAAGAGAATGCAAAAGAGTTCTTCAGACACAAGGAAAATGATCCCCGAGGGGAACATGAAATTGTAGAAAGTAATGAAGAGCAACAGGAAAGGTAAATATGTGAATGAATATAAATAAATACGGACTCTAAGAAAATGTAACGTCTTTTAGAGTTTAAAATGTACACATAATTAAAATGTATGCAACAAAAATAGAAAAGGCCGAAGAACAGTAAATGCAGAGAAAATGTTCTAAGACTTTAGTATTATCAAGGAAGTAATAATAGTGATAATCTGTATATGTCTGTATTAAGTCCAGGTTCATGTTTTCATCTATTGGGTCATCAATAATAGAATAATTAAAAAAATTTTTGTTAATCCAAAAGAAGGCACTGAAGAGGAGTCTTCAGGGTCTCTGATTGTCATTGAGACTATAAAGCTCTACGGGGAGGGGAAGGGAAAGAGTGGCTTTTTTCCTAAGGGAAGAGGTTTGACTTTAGCAGCCGAACATTTAATCTGAAATAATTGTTGATATGTGACACCCTGAAGTACCTTCCACACTCAGCCCCTCTCAGCTGCCTTTCCCTCTGGCACCCCTATTCATTCATTCCTCAGTCAAATCCTTACTAAGGAGCGTCTGGCACTGTGCTAGTGCTAGGCCTACAGAAATGAGCCAGAAGCAATCTGGTCCTCAAGAAACTCACATTCTGACTGGGCGTGGTGGCACACGCCTGTCATCCCAGTGGCTTGGGAGGCGGAGACAGGAGGATCGCAAGTTCGAGACCAGAGGCAGTCCGCATAACTTAGCAAGGCCCTGTCTCAAAAAGTAAAAAATTGGGCTGGGGGTGTAGCTCTCAGTGGTCCAAAACTTGCAGAGTATGCAAGGGCGAGCCCCTGGGTTCAACCCCCAATACTACAAAAAAAAAAAAGAAAGAAAAGAAAAGAAACTCACATTCTGTTGAAATACAATGAAACCAGACCTTTCTTAAACTTTAAATGCAAACAAGTCACCCAAAAATACCGTAGGTCTAGGAAGCAGCTTGTGATTCTGCATTTCTAATAACTCATAGGGGATGCTGATGTCATTGATTCAAGAACTGCACTCTGAGCTTTGAATAAAATAGTGACAGCCAGGCTCCATGGTACATACCTGTAGTCCCAGCAACTCAGGAGCCTGAGATAGGAGGATCAGGAGTTCAAGGCCAGAGGCAACCAGCGCACCTTGATGAGATCTTGTCTCAAAAAATAAATAAAGGTGTTGAGGGTGCAGCTCAGTAGTAAGTGCTTGCCTAGCATGTGCAAGGCCCCTGTTTCAATCTCCGTTTCCTGTCTCCAAAAATATAGATACTGACAAGTACTATAATGAAATTATAGCTAAGGAGGTGAAATCTTGCACATTGAAACTCTTACAATTAAGAAGTGGAGTAACTGGGATCTGACCCCAGAGATATCTAAATCCGACATCCAAGGGAGGCTCTTTCTTGCCTCCTTTAGGGAGAAGGAAGGAGACTGTGGGAACAGGTACAGGGAACATTTAATCTAGTCTCAGGGAAAAACAGCCAAAGCTGGATCTTCACAGATGAACAGGCATTTGACTGACAAAGGAACAGGACAAAAAGAAGTCGCCTATAGCATTGTTGTTGTTATTAAGTGCCATTGAGTCATATCTGACTCACAGCAACCCTCATAGGGTTTTCAATGGCTGACAATTTCGGGATTGCCTAAGGAGTGGATTGCCACGTCCTTCTCCCATCCTACAGCATTGTTGTTGTTGTTGTTAGGTGCCGTCAAATCAGTGTCTGACTCATAGCGCCCCTACGTACAACAGGCAAAACACTATTGTTAGTGCTTCTCGGCTACTCATAGGGTTTTCAATGACAGATTGATTGGGAGTGGGTTGCCAGGTCCGTCTCCCAAGCCTATAGCACCTGGTGTTCTCAGGCAGTCTCCCATCCAAGTACTAACCAGGCCCGACCCTGCTTAGCTTCTGAGATCTGACGGGATCGGGTGCCACAGGGCTACGGCTGCAGGCACCCACAGCATTAGCTGTCCTAAAAACACAAGGTGAGAAGGCTCGGATTAGAAAGCCTGCATACGAATCCCATTTCACCACTGATGAGCTTTAACATTGTGGTCAACTCAATTGTAATGTGCCTCAGTTTGCTGAACTATAAAATGGAGAAAATCATAATAGCACCCACCTCATTGGGTTGGTGTGAGAATTAAATGAAGGTGTATAAAAAGGGCTTAGAACAGTGTGTGGCACAGAGTAAGCTCTCAATGAACATTAGCACTGATTATTGCAGTGCTCATTCAACATAATGGATGGACAATGGAAGGAGTGAGGGTATTTCAGGCAAAATGATTCCTCCTATGCCTCGCCTGTCAGGGCTGAGGACTGGAGCGACACTAGAGTTATCACCTAGCAAGACTGCTGCCCTGTGCCAAAGCAGAGGCACCTAGCTGTATTCCAGGACACGCCAGCCCAAACCACCTTCCCATCTGTTAACTCACCTCTTCATAACGACCAGGGTAACAGGATTCATAATTCCCACCCTACACGTAGAAAGACTGATGCCCAGAAAAACAAAATGACTTGCCCACTATCTCTTTAGGTATTAGAGATAGAAAGGAACTTCTTATTACTTGACCAATAATCATTCTAAAAAGACTGCTAGTATCATCTCAGGAGAAAAATCAATACCTACGCCCTCTAGGGCAAGAGTTCTGGAATTACCTACCTCCCTCAAAGCTGTCATGTTCACTAACCATTAGCACTGATCAAAAAAGGGGGCCTCTTGGAGCGATAGTGAGACCATCCCTGGCTTTTCCGCTGATCTGGGAAGAAAGACTTCCCAGGGAAAAGGCTGTGGTGGAGGTCCCCACTCTAGTCCAGCTCAGCTCTCTCCTGGCACACACAGAGACAGGCACACTTGGTCTGGTTGTACCTAGTAGACTGCTTTGCCAGCATAGCCACGTAAGTGACCACGAAGCTCTGAAACTTGGCCCGTTGCTCCTCCCAGCGGTCGTCCACGGAATAGTAGTTGGGCAGAGGTGCTCCAAACAGGATCTCACTGCGCAGAAGGGAGCTCTTCAGATTGTCAGCGGAGAGGCCCTCATCCACGTACCAGTAGAACTCAGGGTGGGTCATGGCCAGCTCTAGGGAGCCTGCAAGGGTTGAGTGGGGCCCAAAGAGCTCAGCGGGTAGTTCCCAGCAGCCCTCCTCACCACCTCACCCGCCTCTAGGGAGCTAGGAAACTCTCATTCAGGCTGCCTCTTGTTGTTGTTAGGTGCCATCCGAGTCATGTCCGACTCACAGCGACCTTCACAAGGTTTTCAATGACTGTTTCGGGATTGCCTTGGGAGTGGGTTGCCAGGTCCTTCTCCCATTTTGCGGTGCTGGGAATCAAACTTGGGACCTCAGAGACTGCAGAGCAGCACTCTACCAACTGAGCTAAATCCCAGCCCCAGGCTGCCTCTAAGGGTTGCTAACAGGACAGAGGGATGGCTTAAAGAACCTACAGCTTCCCGGAGCAGGCCCCTAGACTTGCTCTGGCCACACCAATTATATCCAATTTCATTCCAATTCGAACCCCACCCTATTCCACAGCTCAGTCTCTGTGGTCCTGTTCTAGTCCCAAAGCCTGCAGTGCTGTCCTGACCATATCCTCTCTTGACAGGTACGATCAAACCTCACCCGGGGTCCCACAAGCATTCTCTGGCCCTGCCCCACACTTCAAGTCCCATCCTTGATACACCTGAAACTAACGGGACCTCGGGATTCCTTCAACCCATCTCTCTCCTGTCGTCCTCTGACCAGATCCCTGGCTCTTTCTCTAACTAGCCTCACACCCAAGCCCCACCCCATGCTTCCTCTCATTCTGGGCACAGCATAACTGCAAACCACTCACATTCCACGCTGGCATCTAAATGTCCCTCTTTGCCTCTCTGGTGCGCTCACCTCACACTCAAGCCCTACCCCGCATTCCTCCCAGCCCTTCCTCATTTCACACTCAGGCCATGGCCCAGCTCTGGGCTGCAGCCCAGTCTTCTACAAGCCTCTGAAGGACTAAGACCCAAGGCCCGCCCCAACCACGCTGGCCCTGCTCACCCCGGATGTCAGCCAGGTCCTGGCCCATGCCATCGTAGTAGATCTTGCCGCCCCTCTCGGTGGGGAAGAAGTAGGTCATGAGCGAGCTGGGTGGGGAGCAGTAGGAGTAGGAGCCAAGCGGTAGGTCCTTGAGCACCTCGTGGGGCTTCCAGCAGAACTCCCGGAAGCCTGGGTGGTCCATGATCTTGCGCTCGATCTCGTGGATCGTGACCAGCCGCTCACTGGTGAAAATGTTGCGCTCCGCGTCGCCTCGCGCCAAAAAGATGAGCTCTATGCGCCAGTGCGCATGCGTCTGAGTGTTGGCACTCACGTAGGCGCGTGAGTAGTCCCAGCGCGAGGCGCCGCGGCGGGCGCGGCTCTGATTGGCCGTCGCGGCGGCAGGGGGCGGGGCACTAGGCTGGAGTCGCTGATTCTTATCCCATCGCTGGTCCTGCGGGGCTTCACTCTGGTTAGTTGACAGATCTGCCGGGGGCGGGACCTGGCGCCGAAGACGCTTGCTCCGATTGGCTGCTGGCTTTTGAGCCCCAGAGGCGTCCCCGGTGGCTGTAGGCACAGCTGGCCGGACTCTGGGCACCGGCCGCGATCGGTTACCGAGATGCAGCTGCTGCAGCTGCTCAGAGATGAGGCGCTGAAGCGTCTCAGAGGTGAAGTCGGCCAAGTCGCGCCTGTTGCGCCCCCAGGATCCAAACTGGGACTTGAGGGCCAAGGCGAGGGCGTCAAAACGCTGCGAGGCCTCGTGGTTGCGGATCTCAAAGGCATTGTAGGAGATGTCAATGTCCAGCGGCGGGTAGTAGAGGAACATGAAGGCCGACAGCGCCATGGGGATGCTGCAGCCCAGGAAGAGCACGAGCCCGGCACAGCATGGATTGGTGAAGGCCCAGCCCAGGGTACTCCAGAAACCCGAGGCGGGGGGCCGAGACGTCCAGGTCCAGCGCCGCCAGCAACACTGCCTGCCCGCCCCAGGTCGGGGCCCCGACTTGTGTGTCCCCCTAAAGGCCTCACCTGATGCTTCTTCCTCCTCCTGTTCCTCCTCTAGCCACACATCCTGCAGCAAGGGATCATCCTCTGAGTCCATAGCCTGCAGAAGAGGAAGAGGGTGAGCAGCCTCTGGAGAGGAAGGTATAGTGCCTGGGGCAGGCTTCTCTGCTCTGGGTACCGGCCCTGCCCGTCCGTTACCGAATGCTAATGCTACAGTACAGTTGCAGCTCTACTGAATTGAACGGCATGTGTACCAAACAGAAACAAAAATCCTGTTATTTCTCCATCCCCTCCCCCAACTCCATCTTGGCTTTCAAGGGCACAGAAAAAGGCGATGTGAGGCCCACTTGTAAACAGAAAACATGTTTCTCCTTGGGTAAGGGATATTGGAGAAGAATTTTGACTACACCTGATTTTCCAGTTTTTGCTTCTTTCTCTGATTTTAGAACTCAAGGCCAATGTACGATGTGACTCCGCAACAAGCACTTGCGTTTAATAAGTGTCTGTGAAGTGCCTTCAG
Source organism: Pedetes capensis (assembly GCA_007922755.1). Lineage (NCBI taxonomy): Eukaryota > Metazoa > Chordata > Mammalia > Rodentia > Pedetidae > Pedetes > Pedetes capensis. Next base: position 4,912 of record VMDO01016760.1, on the reverse strand, counting down.
GAAGTATCAAGGAGGATGAGAGAGGAAATGATCTCTGGCCTCAGGCAGACTGTGGTGTGGGTCCTGGCAGTGTGGGCATTGGTGAGGCAGTGAGCCTCTCCGAATTTCAGAGTTTTCATCTATAAAATGCAAGTGGGGCCGGACGTGGTGGCGCACGCCTGTAATCCCAACGGCTCGGAAGGCGGAGGCAGGAGGATCGCAAGTTCGAGACCAGACTCAGTCTGTGTAACTTAGCTCGACCCTGTCTCAAAAAGTAAAAAAAAAAAAAAAAAAAAAGGGCTGGGGGCTCAGCTCAGTGGTCCAGCACTTGCAAAGCATGCAGGCGCAAGGCCCTGGGTTCAACCCCCAGTACCACAAAAAAAAAAAAAAAAAAGCAAGTGGGCATCTCTGCCTCCCACGATTGTGGGTGAAAGGTGGAAGTACTCTGCAGCCTGAGTGGTACATTATGTATTGTCTGTCCTATAAGCAGACTTCTTTGCTCCCCTCTGGGGACTGTCACATCCTCAGCCATGGCTTGGCGGGCTGTGCCAGGGCTAGATGCCCATCACGGCTCCCCACGCCCTCCCCGGAATTCAGCAGCTGCAGCCCTGTTCACTAGCCTCAGACCGATTAATATGCAGCTCTAGCATCAACCAACCTGTGGGCATGGGCAGGGGCCAGGCATCTGCCTTCCTGAGATTTGAGGACAAGCGGCAGGAGGGCCAGGCAGGAGAGGGCAGGGCAGGGCAGTCTGAGAACTCCAGCAGGGTGGCCCAAAGGCGGGACACCTCTGACATCCCCAGGCGTGGCCCGTCCCCGGGTCTTGCCTAACCTTCTGTTTGGACAGAGTGAGATTCATTATCCAGTTAGACACCAGGCAGTGAGAAGAGGAAGCTAATTATGCCAGAGCTGGCTAATTAATGCTGTCTTTCCTATTAACATTCTCTGGAGTGCTCCATTTCAATTAGATGGTCTGTCCGGGGAAGGGAGGGGGGTGCCGTCAGTCCAGAGCAAGTGAGGAAGAGAGGGCAAAGGGAAGCGGGGCAACAGACACTGGAGAGATTGCAGACAGCGATGGAAAGAGGGGAGAGACAGAGAGGAGAGTGGAGTAGTGGGAGGTGGGGTGGAAGGGAGAGAGTATAAACAGAGAAACAAAAACAGGGAAGAATAAAAGGAGCGACTAAGGGAGCCCTGGGGGGCTAGAGACTTGAAGGAGAGAGCCTGGAAGGGGCCAGACTGCTCCTGGAATATGCAAGATTCCTATCAACCTATCAACGAGATAATTAAACTTCTCATTTGCCATGTCCCCAAGCGAGTCTGCGGAGGCCATACTGACTATCCTGAGGCCAATTCGAATTTGTCAGATCTCAGAAGCTAATCGGGGGTCAGGGCTGGTTAGTGCTTGGATGAGAGACCACCTGGGAACACCAGGTGATGTAGGATTGGGAGAGGACCCGGCAACCCCCTCCCAAAAATCAGTTTGCCATTGAAAGCCCTATGAACAACAGAGAAGAATTGAAAACAGTGTTTCACCTGTTGTAGGCAGGGTCCTTAAGAGTCAGATACCAACTCCACGCACCTAACAATAACAACAACAATTATCCTACTCCTACTCCATCAGGAATGCCAACCTCTTCAAAACATGTCCAGATCTAACTCATTTGTCAAGGCTTTGCTCAGTGTCACCTCTGCCAGGAAGCCTTCCCAGATCTCACCCTTCCAGCTGCCTAAGTCTCTCACCTCTTATACTTTTTCTGGGGGTAAAAATTACTTAGGGATAGAGATAGAGAGGGGTATTGTAGGGTGTCAAGAGCTATGGCTTTGGAGGCAGACTGACTTGGGTGCAAATCCCAGCTGTGTGACTTAGGGCAGACAGTGTATACCCTTTCAGAGCCTCAGTCTTCCAACATGCAGAATGGGGATAGCAGTGCTCCCACAGAAGTGGTTGGAAGGATGACAGCTGATCTCCGCGCCTGCTTGGGAACTGACAGCTGCTATTCTTTTATCGTCTACTCACTCTCACCCCCAAAGGCTGTAAACTGCACAAAGACTCATACGGCAGAGTGTATTTTCCAAAGCTTGTGAACAAGGCAGTCACACAGCCATGGACCTTCCAGGGGAAGGCAGCGGGGCAGCCGCCTGACAGGGAGCCTTAGGCCTGGGAGCCTGGGGAGGAGGAACTTCACCATTCCACAGCCAGGCTTGGCATGGCCCAAAGCCACATCTGCAGCAAAATCCCACCTTTATAACAGGGGGGGAAAAAAAGCCCATATATATGTATTTCAATGAAACCCTATACAAGAAAGGTTATATCCGTTTGGGAGGATTATGGGTAATTTTTATGTTCTCCTTTAAACTGGTTCATTTCCAATTTCTCTGCCACGATCAAGTGCAGCCTTCCTTTAGACCCAGAAATGAATGTCATTTAGTAGAAAGTGTGTGTGCCTGAGTACAGAAGGGATCTTGCTAACAGCCTTCTACTCTTTGAGGAATGTTCCTGTCATTGGCTTGGGAGGGGACCATGTCCTCCAAAGAGAAAACCAAAGATGCTTAGCTCAGGCTGAGGCAGAAGGGATCCCAGAAGAAAGCAGGGCGCTGGGGCAGGGAGTCTGCAAACACCGGGGGGTGAAGGAGTGTGGAACCTCCCTTTCCTCTGAGATGGAGATAGGGGTCTTGAAATGACCCGGAAGTAGACCATGGCCCATCACGCCCAAAACGGACCTAGTCCAACCACTTCATTTCACACACAAGGAGGCTGTGACCCAGCGAGGACTCTCTCCTGGAGGTTTCCGTTCTCCCCCATGCCAGGTTCTGGGCGAGATTTTGGCAGCCCGGGGAACAAGCAGGCATTGAGATGGCATGTGGATCTGAAGAGCCAAGATAGGGAAGCTATGCTTAGTGTCTAAGGGGAAAGGCGTTCTTGGAGTTATCAACCAGAGGGACAGGATGGGGCTTTGGTGGGAGGTGGTGTTGACACCCCCAGCCTCCCGCTGGGCCTCGCTCTGGCTCCTAGGGGTGTGGTCTGGCCAAAGCTCTCTGCTTCTCTGTTTACAACTTCCCTCCTTCTGGCAAAAGACAACAGAACCCTTCCTTCTCCATTCCCCCATCCCAGCCAGACTATTAAAATGTAATCAGAAAATCACATTAGACATGCAGATTCGACTTAAGATACATATATGTATATATAATTTAACAGCAATTAGGAGCTAATCAGCTTTTTCTCCCTGACTCAGGGTGTTTTGCCTCCCTAGTGAGGCTCCGGTCCTTGAACATCTTGCGGCCATTGATTCTCTCACCTGTGGGTTGAGACTGGGGCACAAGGGCAAAATGAAATATTCTGAGTTGAACGGCTCCATTTACACCTGATATGCTAAAGCGAGGGGTGTTGTGTCCGCCTCCTGGTTGGGGGTCTGTCCCTTTCATGAATCCAGTTCCTCAGAGGTGGGAAAGGGAGGAAAGGAAAGAGGGGGCCACAGTTCCTCCACAGTATCGCTGTCCTGGGTCCTGATACTCCATGTTCTGGGGATCTGCACCTCCCAGACGTCCCCACCGTGTGCCTGCCCACCAGAATCCCAAGGCCTTCCCTGGGGACCTGGGTCCTCCACCTCAGCCAAGGAGACTGGAATGGCATTAAGAATACAATGCCTCGGGCCAAGCCAAACCCCTGAGGTGAAGTCAGGAGACCAGCTAGCTCCATGCAGGACTCCGAGCTCTATTAAGACAGGGATGACATCATTAGCTGTGCACCCACTGTGTGCTCAACAGTCCTCATCCATCCTCTGTCGTCTTCACAGCAGCCTGGCAAGGGAGGGGCATGAACACCCCACTTTGCAGAAGAAAATATGTCCTATTGGCTCCATGTTTCTGGAGAGCCCTGCTAGGACATTAGGACATGTGGCATCCCAGAGAGAAAGCGAGGGTGGAGCAGGGAGTCCCATCCTAGGAACTGGATCCTAGGGCGTCCAGAGTCTTCTCTCAAGCAGTCCCTAGTCCTACCCAGAATCACAAGTGAAAATGGCCACAGAGCCCGGGGATCCCCTCCAGATTCTCAGAGGAAGGGAGGTGGCTCCTGCCGGAGCCCTTGCCCTGCCAAGATCCTAAATCTTCCACCCCATCCTCCCTCCCAGCCCTGGGGAAAGCCGGCTTGTGGCTGCAGCTGAAGCAGGAGGCTCAACCTCTTCCCGTCCATCGGGCCTGCCACCCCTGAGAAACCCTGCCCTCTTTTTTCATCCTGCCAGCAAGACATCCAGAGGGATGCCTATGACTCTGGCTCTCTACAAAGGAAATCTTGCCTTATTTATTGGGAGCCCAGGTGGGGATGGGGGAGAGGGGGGTCCTGCAGTGACTGTGCCTGAGCCCCCCATTTCTCAGAGCAGGACAGGCTGCCGAGATGAAGAAGATGAAGGACGGTACGCCTCCCCAGGCTGACAGCTGGTGAGGAGATTGGGCGCTGACTCATAAACCCAACAGCTCAATATATATCAGACAAACAAGCTTTGCTCCAGGCAATAGATCAGACAAGGGAACGTCCCAGCCAGCCCCAGAGGAAGCTAACCACAGCGGGCACTGCCACGTCTCCCTTTCTGTGGATTCCTTCCAGGGTGCTCAGGGGGACAGGCCCGGTCCCCCTAACACTAAGAGGTTAACAACAACCAGGGCCAGAGTTCAGGGGCAAGGGGTGACCTAAGCAGCGTGGACGGTGCAGCCAGACAGACCTGTGTTCAAATCCAGGCTCTGCCACTAATGGCAAACCTGTTTCCCTGTCTATAAAATGGATGATGACTGCCCGGCCCCTTGCTAGATCACAGCAGCTGGTATAAGTGTTATGAACCTCTCAGGTGGGGACAACCCCACATCTGACCCCCACATGTGGACAGGTCTATAAGCCACCTGGAGAAGGCTATTGTCCTTGAGCGGAGGTCCTTGGACTTTA